>VZRJ01002396.1:147356-171445 GCA_013397565.1 Ptilonorhynchus violaceus
AAAACCTGGGCGGGCTGCGGTGTTTCTGGAAGGTTTGGAACCACCCTGAAGATAGTTTTTAGGGAACTGTCTTCCATGGGATGGATCTCACTACACTACAGAAAGAACTCTCTTTATCCCATAAAGTGGCAATAAGAACGCTTAATCATAAGATCAGAATCTCATGTTTATGTCCTGTATGTGATCAGTGAGAAAAATTGGAATGTACTGGGGGGAGAATGATATTTGTACATTATGCCTTAATATTTTTTTATTATTTTTCATTCTTTCTATTCTTAGTAGAGTTAGTAAATAAATTATTTAATCATTTTTCCAAGTTTGCAGCCTGTTTTTGCTGTCTCCTCTCCTCTGAAGAATTAACTGTGGGGATCTGGAGTTTGCCTCCAGGTTAACCCTTGACAGACAGATTTACATAGTTTATGCCTGCTAATGCAGCTTGCACTTAATATAATACTCCATTAAAGTGTGCAAAACACTACACCTTTTGAAATAAGTGGGTTTAAAATGCTTTAAAAACAATAGTCATAATTATTTATGCAAAATCTCCAATAGCCTGCTCTGGGATTTGCTAATAAAAGACCAAGGACTTAGACCCATGATTTCTAAATAGATTCTGCAGTGGGAGTGACCACAGCTTCAATTTTTTTTTTCATTTGAACTGCAATACCTGTCACTTATACAAATTAAGCTATATCTTGTCAGCTTTTAGGGGCAGGTTTTAAAGCTTACATCTCTGCCTGTAATATCCGTAATTTATGGCAGAGCTGAAGCTCATATACAGATCTCACAGTCCATGGTGTAATTGACTTCAGCTACCTTCCTCACATAATAAATAAATTAGATAATATTGGAGCCTTTAAATTAAAAAAAGGTTAAATAATATTTTATGAGTTCCCTTGGTGATTTTCAGGCCTGCACCATATTTTCCATAATACATCATTACAGCAAAAGCACTCTGCAGTATTGCAGCTGTATTACAGTAATATTATTATGGGAGAGCTGCTGCTTTGAGATGCCTATTAAGCAGGTTTCAAGACCCCAGGAGCCTCCAAATGGTCAATAAATTGTACATTACCCAGGATTACTGAGTGAGCTACAGCAGAGCTACACCACTTAAACAAAGCTGAAAGTTGTCCATTCTCTTTCCAGGGACTCAGCCATTCTGGAGAAATCAGAAGCAATGCTTTTGAGGGTGGTCTCTTTTGGCCATAAAAAGCCCTAATATATATTCAGTGTTTACCGAGTCCTCATTTTTTAAAATTTCCTGTTACAGCAAAGAACAGATGTTCTCATGGTATATACTTACCAGAGATATAGTAAAAATGCCTGATTTGCGCATCGTCTGCAAAATATCTCAGGGGACACAAGGCAATGCTAGCAATATTTTGGAGTATAAATTGAAAATTATAAAAAAAGGCACAGCTCCACCCTCTGTTCCTGAGAAAATAACAACTAGGACATTTTTGCTTGTAGAATGTAAAATCCACTTTTAACTATAAGGTCAGCATACGCTCCACAGGACATTTTCAAGGTTCCATCTAAGAATTTAAGTTACGGACTGAATTCAGCACAGAGACAAGCTCTTTTTGAAGCAAAAAACCTCACTCTAGACATTTCTGGTAGTAAAAATCTGGATGTATATTAATTCTGAAAGCATAGGTGGGCAAGGAGTGACTTCCCAGCTTCAAATGTAATCACTGAGACACTGCTCTAATTTCCAAATGTCTAGAGTGACTCTCAAGGCAAAAAAAAAGAAATTGCAATTGCCATTATTTTTTTGCACAAATTTGAGTAACACCTGAAAAAGGTTGTAAAGGCTAATGGGTAAAATGTTCAACAACCAGGTAAAGCAGGATGTCTATCAGCAGTATATCTACCAGTACCTATCATCTACAGAACAGGCACACTGCACAAAGATGGCTCAGAATATAGATGATAATATTCACTCTTGCATTGACAAGAATAGTATCAAACTTGCCTTTCTTCAGGCAAGAACTTGGCATATCAAGGCTCTTTAATCCATTCTGAACTATGCATGAATTGGGATGTCAATTGTTGCTAAATCACTCTTGCAAAGTTTTTTTCTGCACTTGAAAACCTCTAACCTTTTCTTTCAGGCAAAGATGCACCAAATTACTTGTAAACCACAAAGGCCTGAATTTGTGTAGTTCATCACAAATGGTGTGGGCCACCACTTAACTTCTAGGTTACAGGAAAAACTATTAGTTTTACTTCCTTTCTGCTCCTACATGACAAATTTATATCATGCTGCACAAAAGACAGTTAGTACCAAAAGAACCCAAAAAACAAACCCAGCCAAATTTATCCAGCATTTCTCTTCCACTGTTCTTCTAGTAGGCCTTATTTGTGAGTAAAGCTCTGAATTTCTTTACATACTCTGAATCCCACCACTTGAAGCACTTACATGTATTAGCCTTTCCAACAACTACTCAGAAGTAACAGAAAAGTCTTTTTCTGCTTTCTGTAGGCAAACCCACATCAGGTGAGAGACTTTGGCCAGCTTCACTGTGATGACTTGTTTCTGCAGCTAAATATGATTCCCAGAACACATTCAGTGAATATTGACAGGAAACTCTGAGCATTAAAATATGTACTATTAATTTAGAATGACTAGTTATGCCCATATATAATCTACTCATGCAATTTACACTGAGTATGGGATTGCATCTGTTAGGGCTTTGAGGCAGACCCAAACCAAATCAAGTTTGCCTGAACACTAGAAAGCTGTAGGACTGCAGGACAGAGTCACTTTTCCCATCATCTCTCTAAACAAAATGAAATGTTCATCATCCTAATAGGATTAGGGATCTACACAAATCTTCTTGATCATTGTAGGATTTTTACCTATCCATTTGTAACTTTCTTCCATAGGAGTCCACACACATTGTTAGAAGATTAAAATGCAGTTGAGTTGATGCCAAGGTTCTTGACTTATATATGATACCTGTGGTGGGATGCATTTATGCTTCCCTGAAAAGTGCAAAATGAATGGGAACAAGGCAAATGATGGAATTGCTTTACAAAGCAAATGGTTTGCATCAACCAGAAACTTGTCAAAAGAAGTTACTCAAAAGTTTCTGCTGTTGGAGTCCCGCTGTGTGTAGTGGACTCACGAACTGTTGCAGATAAGACAGTACCCTGTGTTTGCAGACATAATCTATATCAAAGATTTGCTCTAGGGATCAATAGCAACTATGGGAGTTTAAAATAAGATAGGTGGATTTGGGTTTTTTTACATTGCTTTATCATGCAAATTACAGTGAATGCCCCTTATCTACCAGGCCAGAGGATTATAGATTTGGCCAAGCAAGACTTCCCCTCTATGAATCCATGCTGACTACTGACTAGTCATGACTGATTACCTTCTTTTCCATCATGTGCCTGGAAATGCTTTCCAGACTGTTTACTCCATTACCTTCCCAAACCTCAAGGTAAAGTAAACTGATCTGTACTTTGCCTTTTTCAAAACAGAGAGACATTTGCTCTCTTCTGGTCCTCAAGCATCATTCCCAACTACTCTGATCATTGAAACACAACTTAAGAGTTTAAGCTATATGTTGGTGATAACCATCAGAAGTACCTCAATAACATTCTGATTTCATCAGAAAACATTGGGGCAGCACAATTACAATGTTTCCCACACAACCTTCAAAAATTGCTCCTAATTGCGGAATCTTGGTTGCAAAAGCAAGTACTAAGAAAAAGCAGAGCCCTGGCCTAGTCTCATGTGTTTGGGACTCTGTGTTCTCCCATGACATCACCTGCACCAGAGTCATCACTAGCTTGCACTACAGCGACAAAGATCAGAATTATTGGAGGGGAATGCCAAACTAATGGAAGAACTACTAAGGACTGCTTTCTGCCTTGGAAATAGTCCATGAACTTCCCAGATATTACATATAAACATCTACAGCCCTGGGTCTGTTCTGTACTGTGCACAGGTACTGAAGGGAACAGTGCAACATGTAGGAACATGCCTTGTTGCCTTCAGCAACATGTAGGAAAGTGCCTAAGCATGTGTTTCTGTTTTTATTTCTCCATAACATATGCCACTAACTCTCATGCTGCTCACTCCATCTACCTGTTTGTTCAGCCTCTCTGGAATCCTTCAGTCTGGATTAATCACAGATAAATAGCCTGCAGGAGCTGCAGGAGCAACAGGAGTTTACCACTTAGCAATCCAGAAAGTCCTAAACACAAATGAAGCCCTTGCATTACACAATGGCCCTCCAAGCATACCACAACTAAGGGAGAGTCTTGGTGAGGTTAAATGGCTTCGGATGTGAGTCACATGACTCTAGGTTTTGGAATAATAAAATAATAATTATAGATGGAATAATAAATCCCTATGCATTTATTACCTGTGTATTTTGGTGGAAATAAAGTTATATCATCTCACCCAAACAATGTGTTAGAGACCTGGAAATATTAACCTTAATCATGAATCTACATTTCATACAAACTCAAGAATTTGGTTCAAGTACCTTTAATTCAATTCAGAATTTAATTACAAGTTAATTCCTTTCTGTATTTTACCAGTGCATGGTAGTGGACTGATCTTTTTGCATCCCTCTGAGATTACCAACCAGTTACTGTTTCTCTTTAAGTTGTGTTGACCCTACTGCCCTTGCATGATCAACTTCTGCTAGGTTACTGTGCTGTTATATCTATTGAAAAGTCTGAAAATTATTAACTGCCAATTATTAGTCTGTTCTTTAATAAGGTTAGCACTAATTAGCCCTAATATAAGCAGTGAGTTATTGTAAATGATAAAGTCATCATTAACATTGATTACCTTGCTAATTAGTCATAGCGAAAAGTAGGCCATCTGAGCAACAAATGTCATTACTATGTCACTACAAAGAGCCATCACAATTAGACATAACCCCTGTTTCACTTTGCTTCAGTAAGGGCCAACAACCAGATGGAATTCAGTAACTGATGAATTATTAATATTTTTTACTGATTTCAATCAGAGCTAAGGTACATTCTTTCCCTAGACACTCTTTAATCACAATTTTTCCTGAAGTACCCACTTTCCAAACCGACTCTAAGACATCAAGGAGGGCTGTATATCCATGTCTACAAAGGCAAGAAGATCACACAAAATGCAGAAAGAGGCAGAAGCTGAAGATGCCTTCACAAGACTCAGTTCTGAGAGTCTAAGATTTGGACATCTACTTGAAAATCTAGAAGTACTGGAAGTATCAAATTAAATGTTAATTTCTTTATCTTATTCCATGCCTGGTACCTTAAAAAATAAACTTTTATTTTCCTGGCTATCACACACATATCAACTTTCCTAGAAAACAAAACCTGGAAATTTCAGGAAAAAATAACTCTACCCTGACATTGAAAAAGTCATTGAAACTGAAGTTTTCAATGACTTTGAGTCATACTACACTTTTCTTATATCTAATGAAAGACTCAGAATAACTTTGTTTATTTTTCTGTCCTATTTTACCAATTCACACTGACAAGGTATACTGAAAAAGGTAAACAAAGAATTTAAGTACCTGAAAACTTACTGATGCCACATAAGTTAACTCTGAACAAGGCTGACTGACAAAGTTTAGAGTTTCACATCCCCTACTCAGGATTTTCAGTACAAGCAATCAATATCTACACTGAAAATGACAGCAGAAAATTTAATTAACAAAATATGATATAGTCCATGCCAAAAAAAAAAAGGAAAAAGAACAAAACACCCAAACAAAAAACCCCAAACAAACAGGAAACTAATGATTCTGCTCAAATACAGTAAAACAGACTGAAAACCCCAGGAAAAATTTCCAGAGCAGCTAGCCAAATCATACAGAAGGAAAGACTTCTTCAAGATTGTACACATTTATCTTTCTCATCTTCGTTAAATTTCAGTTGAGCATGAATACAGTTTATCAGCTATATAAAGCTTAGCATTGAGCCTATTTTGCATAAACATGTTGAGATGAAGATGTAATTTCTGCAAACACCTGTATAAATCACTTCAGCTGATGCCAGAAACATATTGCTACAGAAAATATATATGCAAATATCTTTTACAGATGAAGAAAATAGCCTAAATTGTTATTTTCTTCAATAATGACAAAACACTAAGCACAATGCACACAGTAACTTCAGGTTATTTTCCATATTGACTTACTGAGATATAATGACACTGCAAAGTTAAAAGCAAAGCCGACAATAGCAGGACAACTACTTTTCATCATTTAGCATAAAATATTAGGATTCATAGCTGAGAGAAAGGAGAGGTAATGAGAAAAACAGAAGGGAGGGGTAATGTATAGGTCTTAAAAAAGACAGCTTTGCTAAAAAAATCACAATCTAACTGATAAAAAGCACTGAATAAACTACAGATTATGACTTTTCAGATGTCACCAGTGTTAGTCATTAGATGTGGTGGTTTTGGTGGGGTGTTTTTGTTTGTGTGTTTGTGGTTTTTTGCTTTTTTTGGGGGGGAGGTTTTTTTGGTTGGTTTTATTTTGTATTTATAATTTGTGTTAGTCTGTAGGAAAGAGAGTAGTTAGCAAGAAAAAGAGAAGACCAAAAAAAAGTTTTCAAATCTACTCCAGCTTCTTCGGAGAGAATATTTATGTTGCTGAACAAGCCATGTAACCCTTACATGTTTCACATATGCTGTATGAAAAATGGCTATTTACACAGAACTTCAAAGAGAATTGTGGCATCTTACTAATTGGTTAAACTCTTTGAAGTATTTGGATGAATGTTGGTATTTCATTGCTAAGTGGATTAAAGCTTCACTCTGACCATGTCATATCAGACAACAGAAAACTAGAGCAAGCCTAGTCACAGAGATAGTTTAAATGTCTAATATGGAGAAAAAAGTGTTCCTCACTCTCATGTTTACTGTGTACTGATTTTTAAAAGAAGAAACAAAATATGTTCTACAGAGTTTAGCTGTGGGACTTGCAGTCTCAAGGAATATTATAGTATAAATTTTTATAACAAGTTGCTCCCTGATTCTTTCCTCTAAAGATAGTAGGTTTGTGTAGTTATCTTTATCCAATAACTACCATTTGCAATATTACATTGAATAAGGAGGAAAGTTGCAACAATGCTTTTACATTATGTGTTCTGGTTTTAGTCTATAACCTCCTCTACTTGTTTTCTCCCAAAAGCATAGATAGGGTGTACTGAGGGAGTACTGAAACTTTCATCATAGAGGTAATTGGATATCTCTGGATGCTGTTACCCTTTCAAAGTACCTCTTAAAAATAATGCCAAAATTTCGCATTTGGATGGGTGCCCAGAAGTTAATGTAAAGTGTTTGCCTGAAATATTGAAAAAGAATCTACATTTTTATTTTCTCACGTCCGTGCTGACAATCAATCCATTCTTCCTCACATTGTAAATTTTTTTTCTCCTTAAAATTTTCTTTCTAGTTGTGAATAGTAATGAATTGAAGACTCAAATGTCCAGTTTCACAGCTAAATCAAAACTGTTGCAGAGGAAAGAGGGGGTGGGAGGAACAAAAAGAAGTCTTAAAGAACTTGTTGGTGTTTATGTGAAAACAGAATGTAGCCATACTGGATTGTGAACCAGAGTCCACAGCTGAAATACATTAATTTTGCTCCTAAGATGTTGAAATACTTAGCTGGAAAAGTTCATAGTACCAGGTACGTGTAAACAGCAAATTTAGTAAACCAGTTAATAACAATAGCTTATGTCCATATACCACTTCACATTGGGGTGCAGAAACATTAACTCATTAATTTCATTAATACTCTTCCAAAAGTAGATCCTATTATACATAAGCATTAGAGATGTAATTACATGAGGGAGATGATTCTGCCCCTCTTCTGTGATCTGGTGATACCCCACCTGGAACACTGCATCCAGCTCTGGGGTCCACAACACAGGAAGGACATGGACCTGCTGCAGTGACTCCAGAGAAGGGACACCAAGATGATGAGAGGGATAGAGCACCTCTCCTATGAGAAAAAGATAAATGAATTGTGATAATTTAGACTGGAGAAGAGAAGGTTTCAGGGTGACCTAATTGCAGCCTTGCATGAAGGGAGCCTACAAGAAAGATGTGGAATGAGCCTTTTTACAAGGTCATGTAGTGACTGGACAAGGGTAATAGCTTTAAACTGAAAGAGGGAAGGTTCAGATGATGTGTAAGGAAGAAATTCTTTACTGNCAGTGACTCCAGAGAAGGGACACCAAGATGATGAGAGGGATAGAGCACCTCTCCTATGAGAAAAAGATAAATGAATTGTGATAATTTAGACTGGAGAAGAGAAGGTTTCAGGGTGACCTAATTGCAGCCTTGCATGAAGGGAGCCTACAAGAAAGATGTGGAATGAGCCTTTTTACAAGGTCATGTAGTGACTGGACAAGGGTAATAGCTTTAAACTGAAAGAGGGAAGGTTCAGATGATGTGTAAGGAAGAAATTCTTTACTGTGAGGGCAGTGAGGTACTGGCACAGGTTTCCCAGGGTAGTTGTGGATGCTCCCTGCTTGGAAGCGTTCAAAGCCAGGCTGGAGCTCTGAACAAACAGGTCTAGTCAAAGGTGTCCCCGCTCATGGCAGGGTGGGTGGATTAGAATGATCTTGAAAGTTTCTTCTGACCCAGACCATTCTATGTTTCTCTGATTGTCTGATAATTTCTAAATTATCTTTAGGAACTAGTAGAAACTGCAGTTTATAAATCTCTGTTCCATATTCTATGCTTTCTGTTAGCTAATATATTGCCATCAGTTTTTTAAATACTAAGTGACTCATTGTCACTCAGATAGTCTGCGTAGAGTAGGAAACAGGACTTCTGATGTTTAAACTCCTTTTTATTTCAGTCCTGGCATATTCTCTGTGTGACATAGTCTTCAGCAAGATTTGTCAGCACTGTCCAAAGTCCTGAGGATGAACTTGGATCTGTAAATCTCCATGTTATCCATGGATCATACGATTCTACAATTCTATGTTTTTAATTTGCTGGTCTTCATGCAATGGTTTGTAACAAATTTTGTGGCTGATGGCCATTCATAGTGCAAGCAAAGAAGCTACCTTATCACTATGAAATATTAATTTGATTCTATTATTTTTTAGAAGCACTTTCTGTCCTCGGTTGTGACTCTCTTCACTAGAAAAGTATGTAGACTAGAAACGAAATAATAATCTCCCACCTGCCAGCCTATCTTATCTTTAAATCACATTGAAACCTGAAGCCAAAATGAAAGGATTCCTAAATATATACTCTGTGCACTAGCCCTTTAAAGCTGAAACCATGGAAACTACTGGAAACTTCACCCTCATGTATGCCTGTTAAAAAACATGAACAAATTTTCTGAGATAGACTTCCAAAAATGACAGGAAAACGTTCGAATGGATGCCTTTCCTTCTTGTGGGAATTGTATGTCCACAAATCTTGAGGTAGCAGATTATGAGAATCAGCAATGTTGAAGACATTGCTACAACCTCCCTCATCCTGGGGTTTATATTGTACAAGGGAGGATGTAGTAAGCAAAGCAGATTGGAAACATATCCAACAGACAGGCAATAAGGCAGAGATGCCTGGCTGATGTCAATGACTCTTTCTGAAAGGATCCTTGGTGAGGAATGATAAGACAATAAAAGCAACCTGAGAAGACACGAACACAGTGTCTGTTCTCCTTTGGCCACAGACAAAAAGAATGATGCAGAGAGGTCTTCCGCGATGTTTGGTGACAAAGCACAAAAGGCATATAACCAGATATAAACAGCTGAAGTTTGCTCATTTTAACCCCATGCTGTGCAGAACCTCCACACACTGCCCTATCAGAGACTGGCAGTCAGAGTCTAGTCCACCAAATTCAGGAGCAGGAGTAGGCTCTTCCCACAGAGCCTGGAGGTATATATGTGTACAGAATTACACAACGAGTTCATCTATTGTCCTTTTAACAATGCAATTAGAACACAAATGCAGGAAGGCCAAGTAGTAGAAAAAGCTTCATAAAGCTTTCATGCAATTTGTGTATATGCACAGACAATTGTTTAATGTGGAGATGTTTCAGAATTGCCTGACACAGTGCAGGCTTATGTAACTCAGAAATATCAAAACTACTTAAGATTAGGCACAGCCTGTCTTTCTTCAGCTTTTATTGACAGGTAGAAATGTGGTTAATGGCATCCAATGGGAGTAAAGATACTCCACCTTAAGCAGAATTCCTCCCTTAGCTTACCATTTAAAAAGAAAGTGGCAATGTCTAGACAGGTGACTCTTTGAAGTACAATTTGCAAACCATTTGCCCTCAAAGTAGTAAAGCATTGAGAGACCTTTTCACATCTAAAGGACAGCAAGGTAGTCTGCAAGCTGGAACTGTATTTCAAGTGCTGGCTCTTCAGTCTAAAAATTCTTTGGTAGACTAGTGCAAAGAAGCAGACAGTGCTAGAAAACTGATGAGGTGATATACTTGAATAAGCAGGAAAAAGCAGTGTGCTACTTGTGCAGAGCCAAAGGGATGTTACATATTGCAGTGCCACAGGCAGCCCCAAGCTTTGGTCTTGATTCCATTGTGCCAACAGCTACAACGACACACAAAAAAAAACAAAACAAAAAAAAACAAACAAAAAAAACCCAACAAACCTACATCTACCTCAAATTGTTTGCAACTTAGTAATAAGAGAAAAACCCTGTCCTACAGTTGAGTAGGATGATACAAAACTGCAACCCTAAGCAGAGAACTGAGTGTAGAAATTAATAAATTTACATCACCAAATGTGCTCCAGTTGAGACAGTAAAAGTGCAGACCTAGATTCAAAATATTGATATAAATATGCATGCCACTGAACTGGGCTAGGGAGCTTCAGAAGTAAACTTTTTTTTAATTTTTAACTTCAAGCAATTTTGCAAGTATATTTGTGGGCATGAGGGTTGGGGGCTAAATGTGTTACCCACTGTCAGAATGCTTAATTTCATGAGGAAGTTCATATAAAACACAGGTCTTTATGTCCGTTGTCCAAAAGGTTGTCCATTGTGACCAGGCCTTCAGCAGAGCACTGTAGATTTCAAAGTACATTTAATTAAAGCTCCAGGATGATGTCTGATATCCAAAGATATCTAACACAAAAAAATTAGCGTGAATTTAACTTCAATAATTTGGTAACCAAGTTGATTTTTTCCCCCTCTCTTTTCAATGAAATGTGCACAGCTGAAGCTGGACTCTGATTTGCTTTTGAAGATGTAGTTTTGTCCTTTCTATTGCAATGATACAATGTCTTTTGTTTGGGGACATGGGGAAAAACACTCATAAAACGGTTTAGCTGTGATTGATGATAAAGTGTCTTTGATTAATCCACCTGTATCAAAACTCTGTCAAAGGTTTTGTGACTGACAGAGCTGGAAAAAAAAAATTATCCTTTCATGAATGATAGGTAGGGAATTTTCCATTCTTTTTCAAGGGAAAACCAGATTTCTCTTCAATTAATCTTTCTTAAAGCACCAAGAAATTGACTAATTTCACTCTGACATTTACTATCCAATATTACAGCTGGTAAAGGACTAGGTTTCCCTTGCTTGAATGAAAATCTCAGTGGAGTCAGCACATTTCTTTGAACCACTCAAGCCCTGTGGTGTTAAGTGGTGCCTGCAGCACAGCCCTAGCAATTGTTATCTGCATGGGGATGAACTTCCCACTCCCTAATTCCTTGGAGAAACAAGCTGACAGAAGCAAAGCCAGAACTGCAAAATCAGTTTGAATGTAAAATATGTCTGTCCAAACTGAAATGAGCTTCTACTGTGCAGTCATGGTATCTTCTATTCTGCTGTGATGCTGGCCTTGGTTGTGGCATGTGTAGCACAAGAAGTAACTAAGTCTCAGGAAGATTTTATTGAGTTTTATAAATTTCTAGTGAGAACGGACCTCTCTGTCCCAATGCATTGTGTGCACCTGTTTGTCTGTATTTAACATTAAGCCTTTCAACTTCAACTTCTTTCTTTTGGATCCCTGTGGTTATGTTTAGTTTACTTGAAAGACTGTAGTCTGGGTCTGTATTGCTCCATTATATTTGAATTGCCTTCTTTCCTTTAGTGTTTGGGAAAAATATCCTTCCTGCCTTCTGCCAGCTGAATCTCTGAGAGGTTCTGGCCTCAGATTCTGTTCAAAACTGAAAACCATCTGTGTAATTTAAAAACAGACAAATCAAGCAAAAGAATCTGTTCAGCTAGGTGAAAGCTTTTGAAAATTATTAGAGAAAGGCAAAGATGAAAATCACAGGGATCAGACGAAGCATGAGTTCAGATTTAAAGGTGATCCACTGCTGGCATCTGGGTCCTAAACCAGATACACTAAAAGAGCATCATTAGATATATCCTGGACAAGTCTCAAATGTGTTTAATCTCACTAAATTTCCATATTCCAGAGCACTGTCTAGTTTGTTCTAAGAAGATTTCAGATTTCTCTTCAAACCATAATCAGCAAACAGCATGCAGGTATTTTGATTGTCCCAGATTGTTGTTCCTCTGTACACATGGTTACAAGTACAGAGACTGCATTCAGTCTGGTTCTACCTTACCTCCTTCCCAGTCAAGAGATATCACGGAAAGTAGTTTGTCTGGTGACTATTTCTCTTTCTATGCAAAGCGTTAGTGCTGATCTCTATCTCTGAGGCATGATTAGGAACTTCTGCAGTGCCTGTAAAAGTGTTATTCTTCCAGTTTACTATATAAACCCAACAATATCACTTGCATTGCGCAGGGCACAAAAATCAAGACAGACTCCACAGTGGAGAGCTTTCAAGCTAAAGCTATGAAATAGGCACTTATTTTCAACAAAAGGAAAAGAGTTTGTGTCAAAACATTCCATGCAAACAAGATTGACAACTTCATGTTAAAGCATACACCACAAATAAGGATTCATGGCCCAGCTGGAAGGGGTTCCACTGGAGCACCCACGGTTCATAATGACATCATTAGGAGCTGCAAGGCTACAGCACCTATTCACAGTCACCATTCACCATTAGTTTAAAGAAAAGTAAAATCAGTAGAGGTTATGAAGGCCTTACTGTTATTTTTCTGACAGGTGGTGCCATTGATACGATGGAATTAGGGTACTGCAAAGAACACTCAGCTCAGCCCAATAACTGCAGCTGTTCTGCACTGGGGTTTTTTTAATGCATTTCTTTTTTTTGCATTTGACAAATTATTTGGCAACAAGGTATAGGAAAGTCATGCTCTGTGTATAGAATTTATATTGGCTTCTGTAATAACTGCAAGGCATGGTATGAACACTGGATGTAGTTTATGTCCCCATTAAGAAGCTTTGTGTATTCTGCCAGAATTATGAGAACAGCATTTGAGTCTCATTTTAAATGACAGCTATATATAGTATTCACACACACACACACAAACAATACTATAATATATGTGTAATAATACAATACCGGGCACCGAAGAAGTTTTCCTCTCAAGTGCTTCAAATGGTGGTTTGCAGGTCAACTGGACAAGGCCTCACAATTTCTTGAATTAAATTCCAAGAAAAGCAAAGGAAACAAAATTTAGATATGTTCTGCATCACTCTTACATGAGGTTCTCTCTGTCTTGCAGGAAAAATACTGTTGTGTGTGGGATAGCACAAAATACTTGATAGACACATAATACTCAAGGAAGCTTAAAGCTGTAATTTTTCCATTGCATGTACCTGGTAGTCAGTACTGTCATGTTTTTAAAAGTCTGTATCCCAAAGGAACAGGTAGAATATATAATGTTACAAACATGGAACAACCTTGCACTGCATTACTCATTTCTGAAGTCTAGATAAATTTTGAGTAAAAACCTGCATGTGTAAGTAGATACTGATAGATGTCTTTAGAGCCCAAATCAGAAGCATGCCTAACACCTTTAGTGTTGAGGCAAGAGGAAGCATTTGTATTGAGAAAGCATATGAATACCAAAATGATAGCATAAACTTTATTTAAGTGCTGCAGTGAAGTGAACACAAGTTACTGAGACATCTGCACTTCTCATCCACATCTAGTACTTTTACTTCTATCCTTTCTTCCCATCCAATTCCCTTCAGCCTACATGGGTTATTTTGAATTTGTGAGCTTCTAAATGCAGTAATCCCAAAACGTTTTTAATAACTGACCTGTAATCAAAGACAAAACACTGCAGAAAGGAATTCTTGGACAGTTACTGATGCCTGCATGTGTTGCCTACAGCCTGAAACCTCCCCCACTAAACAATTAACGTCTAACAAGCAGCTCGACATAGAGGAGGAATTGCTGGGCAAAATCATAAAGTAGGGATGAAAAAAATAAGGATGTATATAAGGAAGCTTCAAAAGTATACCAGGATAAAATTCTGTATCTGTCCCCAAAACAAACAAAATACCCACATTGCATTGTGTTCTCCAGAGCCTTGAGTGGCACTACTCTGTCTGTGCTCATGACAGCCCTATTGATATTTATGATTGTTTCACCAACTGTGGTTCACTGCAACAGGAGCTGTCCCTCATCTAAATAACAGCATTTTACTTTGCAGAAAGGGAAAGTAATTGCACACTTGTCTTCCCATGGGGTGTTTCTAAATTGCTCCCTGCTGTCCTCTACCTTCTGTAACCTGTTTTGCTACCATAGGCAAAATAATCTCATGAAACTTATTTTTATCCAGGAGGCCGGCCTGGCTGCCTGCCTTCCTTCCTCCCTCCCTTCCTTCCTTCCTTCCTTCCTTCCTTCCTNTTTTTTTGGTCCCAGAAGCAAGAATACAAAGACATTTTTGGGGAATAAACAGAGAGAAAATCAGTCCTGTTCAGATTGTCTTTCCTGCACAGTGAGGGAATGGAAAATGAATAGCACTTAACCGTAAGCAAACAATGGCAGTGGCAAAACAGCTCACAACTTGCCAATTTTGGGAAGAGCAAGCTTGACAATTAAGAGTTGTTTTTGTTAACAACTGCTTCCCACTGTGGTTTGAGCCTCCTGTGAAGCTAAGACTGCATCATAGTCTGATCATGTTCTAGCATGGTGTCTGTCTACTCTTCATAAATAATTTCATCCTGTATATGTATTACTGTTTTTCACCTGCAGATCTTTTTAATGTTTACTATTTATGGTGAAAATGGGGAAGTAAAAAATGGCTCTTGGCACATGGAGATCGAAAAAATTTATAATAATAAAAGCAAAACTTAGACTTATTTTACATGTGAAGTCACCTTCAATATCTAGACATTTTATTTTCAAAAGACATAATAATTTTATGATAGTGTATTTAAAAATTATTAGTAAGAATGAGCAGAAAGCACTTTCAGTGTTTTTAGTGTTAATTTGTCTTGTCTTTCCTCTTTTGCTCTTTTCCTTTAAAATGACATTTTTTCCCTATGTAAGTTAATGCATTATCCAGAGAGAAATAAAAAAGACATTCCTTGTGCTGGTATTACTTTGGCTTGTATAGTGCCACATGTATGAATTGAATTTTAAAAATTAAATTACATTTTCCTTTCTCCAGAGAGTTTTTAGTCTCAGTATAATAGCAAATGCTGTTGGTCTTGCCCATGAAGCTAGCAGCAGTGGATCAGCCTGCATGACTAAAGCCATTCAACTTCAATATTGTTTAAGGAGAGAAAGTAAGGACAACACATAGCTTGATCTGTTTTGCTGAGACAGACATAGGAACAAAGCATAAAAAACCCACAAGTATTTCTTCTAGTTTTCACTTCAAGAAAAGGTGCTTCAATCAATGGAAGTTTGTGTTAGTATTACAGCACAGTTATATACAAACTCTTCACTTAATTCCACCTAGCCAGCCTTTCCTCTGAGCTCACTGTAGACATGAGACATCCTTCCCATACACAATGAAAAAAAGAACATATTAATCTCTCCCAGTTTCAGTCATCTCAAAATTTAACAGTCATTCAAGACAAAATTGTCTAGAGCCTTTCTCAATAGTCAAAGGAGAGAAATGCATTTCCTGATGGTCTGTCGCCTCTTTCAAATAAACCACTTTGACATGGTTTCTACAATATGCTTTCTGAAGTCAAATGTTGTTTCTTGACAGAAGTTATCACCCTTTTCAGTATAAGATTTGCCTCTTTTCTATTAAGGATAAGGAAAGCTGAATTTTTTGTATGGTTTTGCTTTTTCTTTTATCATATCCTTATGACAGCATATAATATATAATACTGAGAGCCAGTGTTTGTATTAAAGAACTTATCAAGGATTCTCTAATTTCTGTTGTTCTTGAACCAGATATTGCTGTTGTCCTATTTGTTTTCTGCTATGAACTACATGGTCCAAATTGAAATACTGTGTTACCTGTGGCAGATTATTCTGGAAAGAAAAGTATTTTGTGTAAGTTTCTTTTAACTTTTTTTGTTGCCACATTTTCTTCAGTGTCAGGAACAGTACACACCAGATTAAAAATAGACCGGTGATTCATTTTAAGTACAACAGAAAGTGAGGCTACCAGAGATTTTATTTGATTACCATTATCTTGGATCCTACCAATCTGGATGAGTCACTATTCCCTTTCACTCCTCTCCTACTCTTTCCTAACACAAGTACAAGCATTAGGACACTGTATGAGAAACTATCTTCTACAGGCTGCTCATTTAAATGATTTTTTTAAATTGGTTTTTTTAAGATGTCCCAAATCTTATGTTGTAAGTGTAAGGATACAGGAAGGGCCAAAAATTCACCTCTTCTCCCCTCTCAGTTCTTGAATCCAGAAAGTAAAGAAAGTTCTTAATGAAGCTCTCATTTCTGGTTCAGTTCCTATACAACTTGAAAAACAAAACTTAAAAAGACACATTTAGGCAACCAAGCACTTAAATACATGTTCCACTAATGAAAATCTAACCTTAAAATTAACCATATACTTGTACAATTTTCTGACTTAGGTTGGACATGAGAATTTCCTAGAACAGGGTTTCTTATTGTTTAACTTAACAGAACTTTAATCTCTTGCCTATATTACCTCTTTCCTAGTAGTTCTTACATTAAAGACCATGAGTGAATTGTGAATTATTCCACTGTGTTTGGTCTGTGTCTTCACTGTTAATCTTCTATTGCATATGACTAAAAAAGCCATTTATTTCTGCCAAATCTCACACTTTTCTCTTCTACATAAATTAGACCAATAAAACATGTATTTCCTTGCCCCATAAAGCTTGCCTTGTTTAATATATCTTTAGATTATCCCAGCAATAACAATTCTTAAGATGCAGACATTTTGGCACTTTTATTATAAATCAGTGCTTTGAGACAAAATTTCAACGTGTCATTCGCAGTGTTTCATGTGTCTGCAAATTCACTACAGTTCTAAAACTGAAACGTGATCCAAACTCCATCACACTCAGTGATATGAGTGGGATAAAGTTTTTTGGTACCTATTACCAGAATGGTCTTTCACATGGTAGGTATTACTTAAAGGGTAATATTCACCCAGGTTTGGCCTTCCTGTTCTTATCCCTCCTTCTTCCAGTCTTTTTTTTCTTCCTACAATGACTCTGAAATGAATGCTTATTAGATATAATCAAAAGAGGCAGGAAAAGACATAGTTTCCCGTAAGTACTGGAAATTGCACAATAATAGAGAAGAGGGAGGTGGGAGGAGAGAAAGAGAGAGCACACCAGGGAAAGACATGACTGTTTGTACTTTTGATCCTTTTACAGAGAAGAAACAAAGTTGTTATGATAACAAATTTTTTTTTATTTAGAAAAGCAGAACTATGCATGCTTGTTCTTCACTGAGTGATGTTCAAAAGATACAAGCAACAGAAACCACGGCAAACATATTAATCAAACTAAGACCAGCAATTCGAGATTTAGTCCTCTCCCTGTCTCGCATACATATAAACGAAGTAACCCATTTACTGACTTTTTGTTTCCTCACGCATGAACAAGGCAGTGAATTGCTCAAAACCCGGAATATGTAGTATTTAAAACCAGCATACTTGCAATTAGCCCATACATATGTCAAGATCTTTACTGGGGTTAGGGATGTCTGGCAATACAGGACTTTGGCGTGCTACTGCTCCTGTGGCCATGGCCCATTCTGACAATTTGGAGAAGAAACTTGGATTTGCAGAATAAAAAATTGATGTAGTAAGACAGACCTGATTTACAGAGCTGCCTTGAGGCTTTATTAATTGTCTGTGAAGCTCCCTTGATCCCTGCCTAAAAGATGTCACTTACATGTCTTTCCTGCAAGTCAGTGCTTTTCTGCTTGCATCTGTCTTGCTTCTGGTTTTCCTGGTGAGGTCTTTTGCTCACAGTAATCCAGTCCTCTGTGTTTTTCTTATACACAAACTATGTCTCTTCTTGCTTAATACATCGAAGATTACAATTAAAAATTTCAGATCACTTCAGCAAACTGGGAATAATTTACTGGACAAAAATAATACAGATTCAAAATAATACAGATTCAGTACTACCACTTTATCACTCTTAAAATGAGAAGAAAAATAGAACAGTCTTTTCTGAAAGGGCTCCTAAGTGCTTCCTTTTGAGGAGAACTGTTTCACGTCATCAATCTCTGGGTTAATACAAAAATATGCAATCTTTACAATTTAGAATTCATACCTATATATAAAGTAGTTGAGCTAAGAATTCATCAAAAACATGCAATCCTGTGAGAAGTAATTTGAAATAATTTAAATTAATTTGCAATCCAGTTTTCAATTATGACTGCTCATTCTGTCAAAACAAGCATACAATTCAATACATGACAGGGATATTTCAAGTAATGATCTTCCCAACTTTCAGGTATATACCAGGTATCTTAGAAAAGAACTCTCTATTGGAGCTAGGACTCCAAATCCTTGAGGGAAACCAGTATGTTTTCAAAGTTATTTATATTTTGGGCTAACAGTAGAAACATTTCCTGAAAGATTTATGGTAACTACGCCATACTTCTGCACCCTGTTTCTACTGATGAAAGAAGTGAATAATCTACCTAATTCTTTTCCGCTGCTGGATACATCATAGGAATTTAAGTAAGAACTTCCAGTCCTCAAAACAGTCAAGATAAATCCCCCCCCAAAGGCTTTAAAACTGAGAGAATCAGCTGCTGAACTGGAAGACTTGAGGAGTGCCAGAGAGCAAAAAAGAAACTGAAACAGGTGTCAAGTGAATTTTTTCTTGATGCATGATCCGTTAGCTCCAAGAGAGACTTATCTGCAAATTCAGTACTTGAATTACTGAAAAAATTATCTAATTGATTAGCAGTTCTATACATTTTCTGATTATCAGTGATCAGGATCAAAGGGTTTCTTTCTTGTACACTACCATTTCATATATGACAAACAACAATGCTACCCTGTACTTTTTCATTATAACCTTTCTGTGTATACAGGTGGTACATCTTGCCATCTAATTTTGGCCTCATTTGCTCATTTTGCTAAATTCATAATTACACAAAAACTGTAGCAATCAAATTACTAAGGTCAGGAAATGCAGAAAAGAAACAAACGTTACCATGAACACAGGCAATACAACAATTACATAACCTTCTCAATGAGTTATTTAGATGTTTGTGTATACAGTTTTTCAGCAAATATTTTGACTATCAGAGTATGAACTATATAGACACAGGTATTCATGCCCACGAAACATATCAGTTGATAATCAAGATTGGAAAACCATGAAGATAATAGTTTCTCTATCACATCATTAGAGAATCACCTTCAAAACTTCATGTCATCACAAGCTTTTTTACCTCCCTCCCTGTTGACCTTTGAAGATCAATAAATGTAACAAACAAAAGACCTGGTAAGAAATTCTGAAGCATTTTGTTGTTAACTTCTAGGCATGAAGAAGACTGATCTTTTGATCCAGTTCTCCATTTTTTATATTTTGGTTTGTGATCCAGGACATTTTTTTTCTTTTCACATCGTAGAAACATAACAGTCTGTGTTCATTTCAGGAAGAGGACATTTTAAAAGTTTTATAAGCTGATACCTCATCAACTAAATACTGCTGACTAAATACTGCCACCTAAATAACCAATCACACTAAAAGAAGCAATGAATGTAAGTATTCCTATTAATATCAGTTGAAAGCTATCACCATCTTTCCTCTTTTTTGTTGTATATTCATAAATGGAAGGACAGTGGTAAAGTAAATAGTTTCTGAAAGATCTATGAAACACAATTTTCTTTTTAAGAAGTCATGCTGCTTAATTCTTGTCATTTCCTCATTTTCTATTGCAGTGATTTTAAGTATCTTTGAGTCCAGACGGCCCAGTGTATCTATGTCTTACCGAGTTATGATTCTTTGATCCACCTACTAAGTGTTTTATAAAATCAATATGCAGAAAATACTTGAAATTTTTACTTCCTTCCAGATCTTCTAAACAATGGCTGTTTTAAAAAATTACTATGTGTATTTTAGTACTTTTGGACATAACATGATTCTATTATGTGATTCCATGAGAATCATCTAAATTAATTACTCTATCTTGCTCAAGACTAACTTGAGAACATCCTCCTATTTTTTGGTCAGCTCCTGTAAGAGTTTCTAAAAGTGCTATGACACCATTTTATCCCAGATTTTCTACATCATGCAATCAAAGATTTTGTAAAGGGAACACTATAATTTTAGATTTTATGGCTTTTCCAGCTATTCTGTTTCAGCTCTTGAATTAACCTTTTCCTATTCAGCCAACAACTATTTGTGTGAGTAACCAACTAAATGATGGACTGGTCAAAAGAGTTTTATTATACAAATTACAGAAATACAGAACTTGGCATCAGATTGGTTTAAGCAAATCCTAATGAAAAGGTTCACATTTATAATATTAATTTTAGATTTAGTCACAGATATTTGACAGTTTTCAGTAGATCAACATAAATGACACAAGGAAAAGGTAGAGAATTCAAATCGCAGAAATCAAGCATATCTGAAGTGAGACTCGGCAAATAAAAAAAATATTCCAGACTAGTTTTACTTCATTCATCCCATGTTCAAGTAAAGCACTCAGTGATTTAACCAGCAGTTTTATACTGAGAACTATATATAAGTAATTTCATGTTTGAAGCTAACCTGTGACTTCTTAAAGTTTCTGGTTACATTGCTTCTTGATCTTCTACAATATTAAACATATCAGAGTACTGAATGAATATAGTTAAGATATATAGAAAGAATCTGGTCTACTACAAGAAAATTAAAAATAAAGGAAATAATAATTAACAAATTTACATGCCATTGTACTAAATGTAAAAGTTGAAGTAGAGCTATGTCTGAAATTTAATGGCATATTTAACGGCAATTTAAAAAAAATTTAGTACCTACTTTATTTCATTGGGATGAGGACTGATCTTTATGCATGAATATACAGACATTCACAAACAATCACATGTAGAACTACAGAATCACAGACTCAACTAGGCTGGAAAAGACCTTTGAGATTACTGAGTCCGGCCTGTGATCTAACATCACCTTGTCAACCAGACCACGGCACTGAGTGCCACATCCAGTCTTTCCTTAAACACTTCCAGGGACGTGATTTCACCCCCTCCCTGGGCAGCCCATTCCAGTGCCCAATCACCCCCTCTGTGAAGAAGTTCTTCCTAAGGTCCTGCCTAAACCTCTCCTGGTGCAGCTTAGGGCCATGTCCTCCTGTCCAGTTCCTGGTTGCCTGGAAGAAGAGACCAACCCCCACCTGGATACAGCCTCCTTTCAAGCACCTGTAGAGAGTAATAAGGTCTTCTCTGAGCCTCCTTTTCCCCAGGCTAAGCAACCCCAGCTCCCTCAGCCTCTCCCCATAGGACTTATGTTCCAGACCCTTCAACAGCTCCATTGGCCTTTTGTGGACACACTCCGGCACCTCAATATCCTTCTTAAACTGGGGGGGCCAAGAACCGGACACAGCACTCAAGGTGCATCCTCACCACTGCTGAGTGAGTACAGAAGAATCACTGCTCTGGTCCTGCTGGCCACACTATTGTTGATACAGGCCAGGATGCCATTGTCCTCCTTGGCCACCTGGGCACACTCCTGGCTCATGTTCAGCCTGCTGTCAACCAGTACTCCCAGGTCCCTTTCTGCCTGGCTGCTGCCCAACCACACTGTCCCCAGCCTGTAGTGCTGCAAGAGGTTGTTGTGACCAAAGTGCCGGACCTGGTACCTGGACTTGTTAAATCTCATATAGTTGGATTCGGCCCATCAAATCAGCCCGTCCAGGTCCCTCTGCAGGGCCTCCCACTCCACCCCAGCTTGATGTAATCTGCAAATCTGCTAATGGTGGACTCAATCTCCTCATCCAGATCATCAATAAAGATATTAAATGGGACTGGACCCAACACAAATCCCTGGGAAAAACCACTTGTGACTGGCCATCATCTGAGTGCAGCACCATTCCCCACTCGTCTTTGAGATCGGTCATCCAGCCAGTTCTTAACCCAGCAAAGAGTGCCCCTGTTCAAGCCATGGGCTGCCAGCTTTTCCAGAAGTGTGCTATGGGAGATGGTGTCAAAGGCTTTGCTGAAGTCCAGGCAGACATATCCACAGCCTTCCCCACATCCACCGAGGGGGGTCACAAAAGATCAGGTTGGTCAGGCAGGACCTGCCCCTTCCAAACTGCTGCTGGCTGGGTCTGATCCCTAGCCATCGTGTAGGTGCTCTGTGATCGCACCCAAGACGATCTGTGCCATAACCCTGCCAGGCACTGAGGTCAGGCTGACAGGCCCGTAGTTTCTGGATCCTCCTTTTGGCCCTTCTTGTGGATGGGCATCACATTGGCCAGTTTCCAGTCATCTGGGACCTCCCTGGTTAGCCAGGACTGATGACAAATGATGGAGAGCGGCTTGGCGGGCTCCTGCATGCACATATGTACATTCTAATTTAGTTGTTTATAATAATAATAATATATCAACAGACTTCACAATGAAATGACTATGAAGGAAATTGATAAATACACTACCATTACACAACAAAACCCCTACATTTTAAAATTATCTTATTCTAGATGTGTCCTAAATTCAGAAGTTTTTAATGTTTAAAACTGGTATTGTCTACAAATAGGTAAAACACGATTACCACAGTTTTAAAACACTTTATATATCTATGTAAGAGTATAACATCCTAGACTTCAGTACACACTATCAACATTTGTGAACAACTGGTGTATGGACCGAAACTAGGATGCTATTGTGATACTCATATGGATTGGTCTATTTACATCACTTGAAAAGTAAAAAATGGACTAAAACCTTTTTACAGACCTAAGGCCACTCGAATTAAGAGCCATATATTTGATGGATGAGAAACTGACATTTCTGTCATTGTTTCTAGTTTGAATAATGCATCCATTTGGGAGTGTTGGGAATAAGGGATAAAGAAAATGAAGGGTGTGAAACCAAGAGGACACAAACTACTAGCTCATTTCGAAAGGTCGTTTTCTACAAGGGACAATTTTGCTCTGCAAAACATGTACTGTAGAAACTGTTCATAAGAAAACAGCTGGGAATCTAAGAAGACTTGCCTTGACATACACAACTTGCATTTTCAACTACCCAATCACACTAAAAGAGGCAATGAATGTAAGTATTTTTATTAATATCAGTTGAAACCTATCACTATCGGTCCTATTGTTTACTGTATATTCATAAATGGAAGGAGAGTGGTAATCTTCGTTAAGGTGAATAGAAAAGGTAATGCCTTAGCAATTTTGAATTAAGTGGAAATACAGAAGCAAAATATTTTTCAGTTAAGAAGTATAAATTTAGGTAAATGCTAAGATTCTGATGTCTACTATATACAGAAACCTGAACATCAAGAAAAATGGAAATGCCATGGCAAGTTTTCCACAAAATGAAAATCATGATAGCAGCTATAGGTGTCAGTTTGATAACATGAAGTTTACAGAGTCTATAATGAATGTTTTGGACTTTTTCCTAACTCTTTTTGGAAATAAAAGTTACACACTTTAGGAGTAACCCTTCTCTCACAAAGTAGTCTTCAATACAGTTTTTACTCTATAGCGTTTGCTTCAATAGTTGCTTCCTAGCTTTGTGTTTATTGCATTGAATACTGGTGTCAATAAAGATATGAAGCATAACTGTGTACCCACAGTGAAATTTCTGAATATTACTGTAATGATAGAAACCTTGGTAAATTAAAAGCAGCATTTATAAA
>VZRJ01002396.1:171464-182371 GCA_013397565.1 Ptilonorhynchus violaceus
ATTTTAAAACAGGTGGATTAGATTTATAAGCAGAAAGCTAATTTAAAGGACAAATGCGCTGTGTAAAATCTCACAGAAAATAGAGCTACCCTATTTTTTCCACACGACCCATAGACAACTGTGATGTTGAAAGACACACAAAATTCAGATACACCATGCCACCGGAATTCAGTGGAAATTAAGTGTTCGATCTTTGGTTATATGTTTGAAATTTCTCTTTTAACTATCCCTTCTTTTGGTTTCAGGGTATCATTTTTCTTTTAAATTTAGTTCAGGGTATTTTATTTCTCCTAATTTTAACAGGTGAATTACCTGCCTATGCAGAAACAGAATAATGACATCTCAAGAGCTGGTAGGCAATATAGTTATGCTTGCTATGATATTGATATGCTCAATTATTTCTGAACTGCTTGAAATGAGATGGGATTGAACTGTTGCCCTGTTATGTGAAAAACAGAAAATCTATTCTTTTCAGCTTAAAGACAAGAGACTACAATGGCCAGTCAGTCTCTTGTTAAAGGCATCGCTTGCCAATATCAAGAGATACCTTCTGAAAATCAGTTGTGACAGTCTTCTCCTGGGGAACACAAAATGTTATTGTATTCCATACCTTTCTGTGCCCCAAATTGTTACTGTTTTCAAGACTCTGCGATGGCAACACAACCACGGGGCCGGTATGTTGCTGGGTCCTTTTGAAAGTTGGTGTCTCTCAGGAAGATCCTCTCTTGCTTTATGGCTCCTGCTCTTCCCTTTCGCTCTTGTTGGGAGAGAGCTGAGGCAGTACAGGCTGGTTTTCTCTTATTTTTTACTGAGGTGGTTGCTTCAGGCAGGTCTCCAAGAGGCAACAGTAGCAACCCAACAAGATGCATTTCACAATCAAAATCTGTTTCAGAGTGAATTTCTCAACACCTGTGGGCAGCTGGGTCCAAAGCCTATCGGGGCCAAGGGTGCCATTTTCAGTGCTTGGGGAGACCCTTTCTTTCCCCCAACACAGCAACGGTTGGGAACAGCAGCACCGACACCCAACGAAATGGAGGATGACTCTGCAGGGCCAGAGCTCCCCACACAATGCCAGCAATTCCCATCTGCCACCAGAACTGTTTTGTAAGCTCCTGCCTTCCTGTTTTTCTTTGTCCTGGGGGAAGATTGAGCCAAGTGGCGTTTGTCTGCCATTTTTTCCCTTTGCCTTTCAAGGTACCATCTTGGGGGAGGGGGTTCTCTGCAATTTTCCATTCCTCTTTTTTCTCCCAAGGGGAGTCTGTGAAATTTCACCAACTTTGTAACTAGTGATTATTAGTGTTATTTTTTTCTTGCCTGTTTCTATTTAATTGGTTTTTTGGTTTGGGGGTTTTGGTTGGTGTTTTTTGTTTGTTTTGGCTTGGGTTTTTTGTTTTAATTAAACTGTTATTTTTTTCCACTTATACCTACTTGTATTTATCTCTTCTTATTGATGGAAAGAGATTGGTTACAACTAAGGGGAAGGAAACTCATTTTGGAGGGTCCTCCCCCATAACTTGTCTTAAACCAAGACAGAGAGATTATCAGGTCTAAATCCCACATTGTTGTACAAGTCAGCAGGCGTGCAGGTGAGGGGAAGAATGAATAATCTGGGAATTAGTTACACAGGCCTTCGACTCGTGTCTCCTTAGCAATCGGAACTCCTGCATCACCAACCATATCGAAGGTACAAGTCAGAGAACTGGAAGATAAATCAGATAGCAATTATTTACATAATGAACACTCATTTTTTAAATCTTTTTTTCTTTAAGAAAATTTCTGTTCTGTATTTCTGTGTTGGTCTGTAAAGTAGAAAGGGAAGACCAGTATTACAGATGAAATTTTGCAACCATGCAGCAACCATCTAAAAGGTACGCTATTTCAACTCCTGCTCTTACAAAACTTTTCCACCCTTTAAATTGCTGTGCTAGGCAAAAGCACTGTGTCTAAATTAATGTATGTCCTGAACAAATAAAATGACAGAATGTGTGTTTCAGATATAATTTCTGTCAGATCAGTGCAAATTGGTATGGACACCTAGATTAGAGGTACTGATTTTAAAATTCTGACTCTGGATGTTTCTATATGAATAGGGCAAAGCTGCTGCAGTGTTCCCTATTTGCTACCATACCCCACTGCTATTATACGAGTAAATCACTAGCAATGCAACAGGAAAACCTTGATGCAGGCACTTCCTGCACTCTCCTTTGGGCCTTCCAGTTTTTCAGTTGGCAACTTTTCTATCCAGTAACTACCATTTAGGATGAATCAAGTACGAAAAACACCAGAGAACACGAAATTATTCCAGCTAGGAGAAAAGCTAATAATAGAATAGAGGTTTTCTTTATTGCCACAGTATACATAAAATTCTCTTTTTGAAGAAACCCTTAAACACAACCTCCTGAGATATTTTCCAGTTTGTCTTTCTATTTTGCTGAATCACTTTCTTTGGGTACCAGTTCTGTGTTGGACCTGCTAGCTCAACCTACCAGATTCTTATCCAGAAAGGACAAAAGAGAACTTCAGGCTGCATCTGCTGGACTGCACAGAAATGTAAAATATGTTAAAGACTGGAACTTCATGAGCACACTCTCTCATGCTTTTTCTCTGTTCAAGCTTCTACTAAATCCACAGGTTCCCAGTTTGCAGATGTTGTGCATTTTTCTTCTGATAATAGGATGCAGGTGGTCTAATATTCGACATTTGTGACAGGAGTATCTTTCAGACTCCTTTAACAGACAATAGAAAGTAAAATGTTGCCTGAAATGAGATCTACCTGATCACTTTTAGATACCTGCATTACTGTGAAACGAACTGTGTTCAAAAGTATCCAACTGACCATAAATGGAACACACATAATTTGATGTAAACACACGTGCTGCAGACACAAGATGAGTTTCACCAGATGATTCAGTAAACGAACAGGATCTGATGTTCGTCCCTGTCCTCAACACCTTTTGTAAATAAAACCTGGTACACAACACAGGTGTTGAGAAATTCACTCTGAAACAGATTTTGATTGTGAAATGCATCTTGTTGCGTTGCTACTGTTGCCTCTTGGAGACCTGCCTGAAGCAACCACCTCAGTAAAAAATAAGGGAAATAGATTTTAAGATATATTTTCTAATTTTCTACTCAAAACAAGGGATGATCAATATTTTTTACTACAGCTGAAATTCTTCACTGAAAATATTGTTGACAATCACTTTTTTTCCCATCTCTGTTTTTTCCTATCTGTAAAGACAATTTCTATGCTCTGATTTTCAAAAGCTTTTTCTAACATCGTTTACAGATGAATACCAATGCATACAAAAATGCAAGATACTTATTTAGCCTGTTCCCTATGTCAGCTGTCCAAACGTCTTGTTCTAATTTTAAAAGTGTAATTTTGTATGCAATTTTCCCATCCTTTTAATTGGGACCTTAACCGCTACCTGTAATTAGGTGGTTTATTTTAGACTCATAATCCTTAGCTGTCTCATCAAATCTGATGAAACAACTCATCTGTCTGAGTCATGGTTTAGTTTTCATATGCAATTCACAGACCTCATTCTCAGTTCAAAGGCCAATCGCTAAACAAAGATTCAGGACTTACCTTAACATCACTAAATTTTGTCTTTTGATGCGATGCTTCTCTAATCCCAGAATATAGAATACAATTTTCATCTTAGACAAAGAAAAACCCACACTGTATACACAACATACATGCACAGAGATCTTCTTAGAAAGTACAGGTAACCTCTAGTCTGTATTTATGCGTGTAGCCATTGTTTTTATTTTAGGTTACAAGGCTTTGTTCAGAAAGTCAAGCTGAGGGGAACTTTGTTGCATGCTGAAGTTCTTACAGTTTAACCCAACTTGTAATTTGTAATACACATTCTCTTTCTGCTCTACTAATACATGTGCAACTCTGAACTCAGTTTCTCTACTCTACTCCATAGTGTTTTGAGGGACTGTCCTTTTCCCACAGCTATATAAATATTAATTAAAACTGGCAATTCAAGCATTTGTTATTCACACTCAGTTCTTATGGCAACAATGGATAGGATTAAATAGTACTGTCAAAGAAAGATATTGGTGTTTGATGGCTTTTAATATTGCTGTCCATACCAAGACAACAAATAAATGCCAACTATATTACCTATTACCTACTTCTTCAGCAACTCGTTCAATAAAATCATATTTGTGCTGTCAAGCATCAACAAGAACTGCTGGTACCAAACCTATTTGATGATAATAAACTTTTCAGGGATGGTTTTGAAAGGAATGTTAGCAGTAACAGCAATAGAAACTCAGCATGTATTTTATAAAACTTTTCAATGTATGAAACTAATAAAGATCAAAGAAAAGTATAAGAAAAAAGCAGCTCAGTCCACAGGTATACATTTACTAGGGAAAGAGCAATCCAGCAATCCAGTTAAGCAATAAAACAGCCTTCCAAGCCACACATCCCATTCTCACAACGCTTGCAAAATACCCAAAACATCAATTCTTTCAAGGATGACAAGGCAACTTCTAATACATCCTGTTCTCAACACTAACAATAGTCAAGGAACAACACCACCTTAAACACAATGTCTAAGTTGGCAAAAATGTAAATAAATTAGCTTCCAGACCCTCTTCCTCTTCCCAATACTCTTCTCAACACAACCCCTAGTTACACAGACTGCTTCTGATCTCATTTAGACCAGGCTGACAGCAGTGTAAGTACAATCCCAATGCCTTTGACAGTAGCATTCCTGCAGCATTACAGTAGCATTAGTGAAGATGGATAAGAATAAAGCCCCTCTCTTCACTCTTTAATTCAGTATGAAGACTGCTGAGAATAAATACACTGTGTCTTCTACTCAGGATAATTTATAAAGGTGTTACAGGTGACATTATAAGCCCTATAGAAAATTTCTTTTAGTAATGTTGACAAAATTTCCTCTCAATCACATGAAACAAATATGAATTAAAAGCTGCAGCAGCAAGGCTATGAGAACTACATCTATTATGTTACATATATACTGATTTTCCCTCAGTACAACAGCACTGTCTGTGCTGTCTTATTGTCTTTGAAGAGAATTTATTTGTTTAAACTAAAGTTTACTTCTGTTCCACTGAAAAATAAACTTGGGAGGTAAAATAAGCTGGAAGGGGACAGCTTTCCAAATCTCCCAAACTTGGAAAGGAAATGTTTCTTTCATCTAGATACATCAGACCACAGCTGCTTTCTCCAAGGGTATTTCTTCCCTCAAATTCAAAAAGGACCCATAGATTGACTTGCATTTTCCTACTTTATTTCCAGGAGTGTTATCAAACTACTGATACACTCCATGTTTTGCTGTTTTTCTGCTGATGTCAAATCTAATTCTTGCTAGAAGTCCATGCTTTACTTTTAATGGTGATCCACGGGCTAGAGAATAAGCATAGATGCTGTAAGTGAATAAGCATAGATGCATAAGTTTCTCATCCTACACTGAAACTCCCTGTTATGTCAGCGGAAAAAGCAAGGCAGAATAAACACCTTGTACTGTAAGCATGTCTTCTGGTTATCATGTATTAACTATCATATTGTCTCTTTCACTCTTCTTCAGCCAGGAAATGTATCCCTCGCATATCATCACAATTTCACTTTCTTCTCCTGTTGCATTATCTCTATTAGTCTCTTATCTGCACTGTTCCTTTCTCGGATTTTAATTTTTTTTTTCTTTTTGTTCCTCTGCAGCTCTTTCATCCCATTCATTTCCAACCGGTCCCACCACTAATAATTTTTTCTGTTCTGTCCACTGAAATGTAATCAGTGATGTAACTGATGCTTAAGCTTTTACATGCCATCAGAGAAATCTTGAGGCAAGATGCAACCAAATGCAACTTGATATTCTTTCCCAGGAAGGGTCTTCCAGGCTTTCCTTCAGGCTGAGCCACAAGGAAAATGTATTTACTAGTTAATCCTTACTTCTGCTTGGAAAGTTCAGAGCCTGTCAGCTAGAAACTTTCTGTTTGCTAATGTACACTTTGATTCTGAAAAACATTGACAACTAAATAAACACATTAAAACAGCTCAATCAGGCCCTGCAACTGGAAAGATGGCATCACTGAACTGTGCCATTTTAAAGGCACTTACCACCTCAGTTTAAAGGCTGATGCATGCTATATCGCATTTTTAAATTTGTGCTTGCTGTCCCTTGAATGACACTGCTCCACATGTACACAGCAATTCTCTTATCTTCAGGACTACACAAAACATCTATCTCAAAATTCTGAGAGCTTTTCAGAGTTTCAACTTTGAATCAAGTTCAAGCCTGAAAAGCATATTGCACTGGTTGCATCAGAGCAAAATTATCTGCTTCATTCCAGGAAAACCCATATGAAGTATAATTAATTACATGCACTTCCAGCTAATGCATGCAGTGGAAGAGAGATTGTGCCTTTTTGTACCTTTTGTGCTCTTTCTCAAAGGTTGGGATGGTATTCCAGGGAGCTGCCATTTACAGAAAGGATAAAGCTGGGGACTACCAAGCTGTCAGCCTCACCTCTATGCCTGGAACTGGTCTTCCTAGATGCTGTGCTAAGGCACACGGAGGACAGGGAGCTTCACCAAGGGCAAGTCCTGCCTGACCAACCAAGTGGCCTTTCTTTGATGAAGTGTTCTGGACTTCTGTGGCAGTGCAGGCAGCCAAGGTTGCCCAGGCCCCAAACAGAGACGCTGACCGTGGGACATGGTGGTCAGGAACCGAGATTTAATTGCTTATCCTCTGACAGAAGTGGCCACTTGTCTTCCCCTAGTCAGCAGCTGGCGGCTCCTGTTGCCATGGACACAAGTTTCCCCTGCCTTGTTTTATGGATAAGCCTTTGAATATTTAGCTCTCCTGGTTAATATGCGTGTGTTCTAGAAAGTTCGGTTCAACTCGATGCCCCATTGGTTCTCCCCTCAAACCCCTCCTTTGTGTTGTCCTCATTGGTTGATGCTTTGTATCCCCGCCTATTCTCCTCCCCTTGGCCCCCAGATTATTGGCTCCTGATGCTCTCTCCACACCTGTCCGGCACGGTATAAAACCCCTTGTCACCCTGTTCTGTCGTCTCTCCGTCCCTGGACCCTTCACCTGAATAAACCTTCACACGGAACCTATACGGAGAGTCCCCTTCCTCCTTCTTTACCTTCACCTGCGTGCTTGGACTACAGCCCTGGGGAGCTCCCCCTCGGCTGAGGAGCTTGTCCCTGTGCCTTTGGTGTGCGTGCTGGTGAGACGCCAATTGTAGTCGGCACAGCCCAGTGTGGGGCTGCATGCGTCCAGCTGGGACACCGCAGTTAGACCTCCGGGTCTCTTTCAGGCTTGAGCGCGTCGACAGACTTCTGTAAAGCCTTCAACATATTCCTCTACAACATCTATCTCCTTAAACTGGAGAGAGGATTTTATGGATGTACTATTTGGTGAGTAAGGAATTGCCTGAATGGTCGCATTCAGAGAGTAGTGTACAACAGCTCAGTGTCTGGATGGAGACCAGTGATGAGCGGCATATCTCAGGGGTCTGTATTGGTATCAGTATTGTTTAGTATCTTCATCAGTGACATAAACACTGGGATTGAGGGCAACCTCAACAAATCTGGAGATGAGACCAAGAGCCAAACAATGTGGTTGACAGACCCAAGGGATGGGATTGGGGTGCTATCCAGAGGGAGCTGCATAAGCTGAAGGAGTCAGCCCACAGATTCACTCATCTCATGTTGAACATCTCATGTGGTTCAACAAGGCCAAGTGCAAGGTCCTGCATCTGTGTCAGAGCAACTCTCAGTATCAATACAGGCTGGGGGATGAAGGGATTAAGAGCAGCCCTGCCAAGAAGGACTTGGGGATAGCAATGAATGAAAAACTTGTTATCAGCCAGAAACATCTTCTTGCAGCCTAGAAAGCCAAACATATCCTAGGGTGTTTGAAAAGAAATGTGGCCAGCAGGCTAAGAGAGGTGATTCTGCCCCTCTACTCCACTCTGGTGAGACCCCATCTGGAACACTGCATCCAGCTCTGGGGTCCTCAGCACATGAAAGACATGGTACTTTTTGGGTAGGTCCAGAGGCAGGATACAACAATGATCAGACGGCTGGAGCACATCTATGACGAAAGGCTGAGAGACTTGAGGTTGTTCAGGCTGGAAAAGAAGGCTCCAGGGAGACCTTATTTTGAACTTCCAGTACCGAAAGGGGGCTTAAAGAAAGATTGGGACAAACTTTTTAGTACGGTCTATAGTGATAGGACAAAGGGTAATGGTTTTAAACTAAAAGAGGGTAGATTCAGACTAGATATAAGAAAGAAATTTTTTACGATAATAGTGGTAACACACTGAAACAGGTTACCTGGAGAGCTGGTGGATGCCTCATGTCTGGAATCATTCAAAGTCAGGTTGGATGGGGCTCTGAGCAGCCTGACATGGATGAAGTAGCCCCTGCATATTGCAGAGATTTGGACTAGATGTCCTTTAAAGATCCTTCCCAACCCAAACCATTCAATTACTCTATAACTTAATAGGAAAAAAAGCACCAAAAATATTTAACTAAACTCAATTTGGGCCTTTTTGTATATCTTCCACTAACACCCACAGAGAATATTCCTCTTAATAGCCACTCAAGCAGCAGAGTTGTTTGAATTCCTTTCACTTCAAAAATATGGATTCAGTTGTAAGTGAAATGGTAGGCACCAACAGTTTTTATTTTCCTTGTGAGGTGTTATTCTAGAGCCATTTTCATGTGCAGGTTGGACAGGGTGCAGAATTAATGCCAGCTGGTAGTCCACAAGCACTGTCACTTTCTCTTATCTACAAAGACCTGACATCACTAAGGAAACACAAGGCTTTAATCAAAAGGAATAGAATAATATTTATCACTACTATATTGTTGCTGTTTAAAACATTGTTTCCTTCACAGGCATTCAGTGAGCAAAAAATCATTGAAAACTGTACAGCTACTCACAACTTCTCTGGTTACTTCTCCATTTTCACTTTCCCCCTTCATGCTTCCTAGTGTGATTCTATCTCACAATGAAAGTTTGTCTATATCGACTTATCATCTTTCCCCAATCCCTGCTTTCTGTCATTGCCTTTAACCTAATAACATTAAACTGGTGTTTAAACATTGTCAAGGGATCTGAAACTCAGTAAATACTCTTCTGACATGCCATGTGATTTTTTTAAGAATACAGACCATCAATCCTTATGCAGGTATACATGCATGTATTTTCTAGTATAAAATAAAGGCACATGAGAAAACTGAAACAGGTGAATAAAAAAAATTGAGAACCATGATACAACATTCACTGCAAGGCTTGGGGAAGTCAGATCAAAGCTGAAGGTGCTGTTAACAATGACGGTAATCTAACTTACTGGTCACTTCCATACAGATGGAAGAGTTTCAGCACTCTTTTGGATTCAGCCTATAACTTTAAGTAAAGTTTTATGGGTGGGTATATCCGTATAATTACAAAACAGAAACAATAAGAAGTGACTCATAAACAGGCATTAACATGTTTCTTTCAAAGTAAAACTAGTTTAGTCACATATCACATGGAATTACTGTAACGCCCTAGTCAATCTCTCCTTGGAAAACGGCTTAGTACAGGAAATACTTGTTCATTTCTGCTGATTAGCAGTTACAGCAAAAGTACAGTAAAACATAGATTATTTCTGTTCTGTAGTGCTTTGCTGTTTCTTTTCTAAATGTTTTAAATAAACAGCTATCATTTAGAACTGAAAAGGTTCTGAAAATAATTATTATAATTAGTGCTATGCATTGTTTGTTGAACTTCAAATTCAGGGTCCATACTCAAGACTCAACCGGTAATTAACAGAACATTGGATCACAAAGCCAAGCATGTTTCTCATCACAAACAGTTTACGACCTGAAGTGTAAAATATAGACAGAGGTCCACAGTGACATGTGCAGTACAATCATGGTAATCCCAACATGGCTGTTTATCTGCAGATACCAACATGTAGGTTATGTAACTGAGGATAGACAAAGATAATTGATGAGACTTTCAGAGGATTGACTTCATCACACATTGTGAAATGCCATCAACATAGAGTTCTCACATCCCATTTCTCTTCTATTGAAAGTTGCTTATATGCAAGTTTATACCACATGACTTTGTTAAGCTGTATCATCTGTGAGCCGTCAGAACTAGTCACGTTATGCACTCTTGTAGTCTACAACGTCTTACTCCTTAAATCCCAACAACCTCGCAACACTTGGATATAGTGAGCAACATTTGTATGAACAGGTCTTCATTTAATAAGCGCTTCTGTGCCAACATTAACTTTCCGTTGTGCCGCAGCCACTGCTTTTACATAATTGTAACATGAACACTATGGGACTGTGCAACCACACCTGACAATTAAAGCTGACTTTGTTGGGCAGGCAACAGCCTGGGCTCTCCTATTCCGACTGGGGATGGCTCAGTAGCCCAAGGCTCTCTGTCCAGCTCTGGGGCCCCCAACAAGAACAACGCTGAGCTGCTGGAACAAGTCCAGAGGAGGGCCACTAGGTTGATGGCTGGAGTACCTCTCCCATGAAGACAGGCTGTTCAGCCTGCAGAAGAGAAAGCTTCAGGCAGATCTTACAGCATCCTCCAAAGGGGCCTTACAGGAAGGTTGGAGGGGATTTTCACAAGAGCAGGTAGTGACAAGATAAGGGGAAACGGCCATAACCTGAAAGAGGGCAGCTTTCGGCCAGACCTAAGCAAGAAACTCTTTACTGTGAGGCACTGGAACAAGCTGCCCATAGACGCTGTGGCTGCCCCACTCTGGAAGCGTTCAAGGACAGGCTGGACGCGGACTTGAGCACCTCGGTCTAGCATCAGGAGCACCCCGGGAGCCGATCGTGCCCGAGCGCGCACCCGAGCGCACCCCTTCCTGAGGCGGGGACGAGCACGCGC
>VZRJ01002396.1:182683-204456 GCA_013397565.1 Ptilonorhynchus violaceus
CCTTGCGCGCCCAGCTGGGGCGGCTGCAGGAGAAGCATCGCCGGGCCGTGAGGCACCTGCGGCGCTGCCGGGCCGCCGGCGGACCCGAGGCCTCGGGACCCGAGGACGGGGAATTGGACGAGCTGCTGCTGGAGGAGGACGAGCAGCCGCTGGATAAGAAGAGCCTGGTGCCGGCCGTGTAGGCGGCCCTCCCCGCCCTCCCCATCGCCCCGGGGGAGGGCCGGCCACCCCCTCCTTGCTCCCTGGGCTGACCCCGTTGAGGCGCGGGGGTCTTTCCTCCGCTCCCTCGGTCGAAACGGGCCCCTCCCACGGAAAGGGTGGGGGAGGAGCTCAGGTTTTTTAATCCTTTTCCCAGATGTATACCCTGGAAGCATTGACCATGATGAAGGAGTACCGGGCTTATCTGGGAAACCGACGCTTGGAAGACGAGAGCAGTGCCTCAAAGAGGCTCTTGTCATGGAGAAAAGAGCCGCGGTGAACAGAACAGTTGATCTCATGTCATCCCACAGCACTGAACTGTGCTGCCTTTGGGGACCAGCTGTGGATCACCTTTTTTGCATTAGGGACTGTCATGTAGGCTTCAAGAGCCATGGAGACGGACTAGTTATTAGTAATCTCTGTATGGTAGGAAGAAGAGGGGAGGAAGCTTGAAAGCTTCTTTGTCGGTGCTCCAATAGAAGTTGGTGATCGTTTGAACTATGAATTGCCTTGGACACTCGCTGCAGAACACTATTTGTATTTTTAATGATGGACTTTGTTCACCATTACATGAATATTGATTTGAATTTCACAGTTCTACACAAAACTGCAGCTAATAAATAAAATTATGGTACACCAAATGGTTGTCCTAAGTGTGATTTTTTTAACAGGGAGTTATTTTGAAATTTTAGGTGAAACACCCTGTAGGCCATTTCAATGCATCTTCTCAAAGCCCAAAGAATTTTTTTTAACCATCCCTTCTTAATTATCTTCTGTTTGGAAGTGAATATGTTATTTTTCAGACCTGTGTTTCACTAGAAAATTTGCTTATTGAAAGAAACCCTTTTAAAGAACTGAGGCAGAGGTTGGTTTTGTAATGTTTCCTCATTTTTTTTTTTACATCATTTAAAGGCTGTCTGATGCTTTCAGGTTTGAGATTGGTTTCTTAAAGCTTTAAAAGCCGAGGTCTGTTTCAGCTCAAGTTGATACTAAATGTGAAAAGGTGAAATTCCGTCATTTTCTCTAAGTGTCTTTGAGAATATAACCGCTGAAGAGAGCCATTTCTTCACATAATGTCAGCATAACCGTCTAATCATAAAATGACTGTAGTGCTTGTTAAGTATGTGGATATGCAGCCTCAAGTGCGTTCTCAAAATGGAAAAACTACTTGGCACAGTGCAGTCAATATCTCCTTAATGAGAAAGTGTGGGTGGTGATGTCTGGTTGTGGTGTTTGTTTTATAAACTTAAGTATTCTCAGAAATACTTGATAAATGCTGAGAACTACAGTACCTACAATACCATCAGGATTGTTTTATTTAGTAGCAGTTTCCAGTAAAGTATGAATACCCAAGTGATGAAAAGAATCTGTCAAAATAGAGGATAGGACTCTCTTAGATACAACGCTAGAAATATGTAACTGTGTCAGGCATCCATTTCAAAAGTGACGAGTATTGGCACGTACAAAAGAGAAGACATCCTGGACTTTTCTGATAGGATAAGCAATTTTTTTTAACTAAATGTCTGTGATACTTGCATGAAATGGAGGTGTTTTTTGCAGAAGTACTAAGTTCTATGGAAATTTGTGTAAAGGATTCTTTTTTTATATATATATCTTAAGTTATAAAACCTGCAGATTACAAAATAGAGAGGGGGAAAAAAGTGTTTCAGTAAGATTCAAATTAATGTAAAGAGCCAAAGAAAAGATTTAGCAATTTCCTCAAATTGCTGCTTCCAGATGTACTGCAGTAAATCACTTCATTCTGTCAAGCTGCAAAAGTTTCATTTAATCATTTAACCAATTATCTGATCTGGTCGTTGTGAGTTTGGTTTTGAGAACAAAGTACAAATTTAAGAAAGGCCTTAAGTGAGATTGTGCAAAAAGTAGTACTTCACTACGGTATCCCCCAGGTAATGGATTGCAGGTGGTGGCTTTCCTTCATGACACACTTACATGATCCTTGTCTATAGGAAGCTACATATACTGAAATTTACAGGAAAAGTAAATATCCTTTGGGATATAACTGTTCAAACATCACATCTGGATTTGTCTGTGTGACTAGTTCTAACAGTTAGTAGCTTGATATCACAGGTGTGCTCAGCCAAAACCATTTGAACTGATGATTGGTAGAAAACACAGAGTTTGGCATTGCCTGACACACTACAGCATCTGTACACCTGAAGTACTGGGAGAAGTGGTACTACAGCTGTGTGAAGAGCTTATACCTTACTCTGCTTCTGGTTAAGGTCTGTTTCATTTTCTATTGTTCTGCTTTCTCTCTGATAAGCAGTCAAATCTTGGAGGTCCAGACCTCACTTCTTACTCCCAAATTTTGTCTTTAATTCTCTTTATGACCTTCTGGATTAGGATAAGTATTTGTCCTTTCTTTGTTTGTTTGTTTTAGTCGTTGTGGTAGTGTCTCCATGTTTCAGTGTCTTGCAGTGTTGAGCCTTTCTTCCTGTGGCCTGACTGAATGCTGCTTCCCTGGATTTGGAAGAAATACATTAGAGAACAAAATAGGTACAATATACTGAAAAACCATAACTCATAACTATACTGTCCGGTTGTTCTTTTTTTTATAATTTCAGTTCTTTGCTTCAAAATAATTGCAGTTGTATACTGGTCATTTTCAAAACTGTGAATTTCAAAATCATAGTTTGTTTCATGTTTTTGAATCTAGGTTTTAAGTACTTATATCTGCCTAGTTACTGGAAAAAAAGGAAAACAACCTTTTTTCTTTGGTTTTGCTAACACCAAATTTCTGAATACAGGTGAATTATTTTCCTGTTTAAAATATTTTTGCTTGTAAGTAAGTTTTACTGCATGGTGTTTTGTTTTACACTGAATTAGTGTTCTATATGAGAGTGATTTTGTATACAGGTAAGTTTACTATTAGAGAATGGATTGAGTTCAGGTTTGGATTTGGGGTTTGGGTGTTTTGTTTAGTATTGTTTGTTTCTTTCCCCACATAAATACAGAGAAACATAACAATATATAAAATATATGTTAGGCAATAATACCTTCCCATTAGTTCGCAGTGTTTAAAATAGCAATATGTACTCTCTTAACTTCCTTTGACATATGTAAATTCTTAGAGGCAAACAGAAGCAGAAATGTTGTAGCCTTTCACTTCATTGTTAGCAATGGAGTGAAAGGCTACAACAAAATTATTTTATTTCTGAAGGAAGTGTTTGCTCTTAGCTGCAGACTTCTTCTTCTTTTATTCTTATTCATTGTTAGCAATGAAGTGAAAGGCTACAACAAAATTATTTTATTTCTGAAGGAAGTGTTTGCTCTTAGCTGCAGACTTCTTCTTCTTTTATTCTTATTCATTGTTAGCAATGAAGTGAAAGGCTACAACAAAATTATTTTATTTCTGAAGGAAGTGTTTGCTCTTAGCTGCAGACTTTTCCTTAACTTCCGTCCTCATCATGTTAAGAAATGATGATGAAATATATATTAAAATGGAAGCTATATGTATGGAAGCTATATTAAAAATGCATTTAAATCTTCTGGGGCCATGTGTGAATTTGATGACTATTACTTTGAAACGTGCATATGAACAGAATGGCTCAGTGTCAGTACTATATTTCATATACATTCTAGTGCTCTTTTGAGACCTAATTTAAGTTTCATTAAATACTGCACTCTGAAGGAGTCCTTTGTCCACTGTGCTCATCTTCTTGAATGTGTTAGGGCCTTGCGGTGCTATAGCTGCCCACAGAGAATAATGAAATAAATTAAATGTCTTTGTATGATAAACTAGCCCCATTCAGAATAGTTTAATTTGGCTACTTTCCTACAGAAGCAGTCATCTCTAACTCTTCCCTGTCCATCTTTCACTGTGTTCGGTATCCCCTTTTGTGTTTGTTCAGTTCAGTAAAGATATTTGCAAGATGTATAGAAAGCCTCTGTTCAAAGTTGCAAATGATTTAAAGTAGTGGTTTAAAGCTGGATTTTTAGTGTTCAGAAATCAATAAGGTCTTTCCTGTATATTTTTAAGTGTTAACTGGTATCTGTATTAAAATAATGGGGAAGTTTAGGTGTTCCTGCCCTTGAAACATTGTTCTGTAAAATATCCAAATTGTATTTACTGCCATATCCCTTCCAAAATAAAACCCTGTATCATTCAGAGAATAATAGCAGCATCTGATTATAAAGCTCTTTCTAAAAAAGCTTGCAACCAGTATTATTTCATGATGCTCAAGGCCATTTGTTTGCTCTTTGTGCTGTCAAGAGTCTTTGTGCAGTCAGAATGTAGTTGTAGCAGAAAAGAAGATAAAAGGCATTACATTTAGAGGGCGTAAAGAGGCTGATTTAGATATAGCTTTATAGGAGGGAGTATGGTATAAATCTGGGAATAAAGCAAATTGGTTGGATAATCCAGAGAAAGACAACATTTTCAGAGGGAGAACTACTGTGGAAAGATGTGACCATCAAACAACAGCTAATGGAATTATTATATTCATATATATTGATGTATTTTTAATAGATAAAAATATTGAATACAGAGTTTGGATAAAGTAAAATATTTGCACTGAGGAAAAATTCAACAGTGTCATGCACTGACATGTCTTTGAACTGACAGCCAGCTTTGGAGAGCGTCTCTACAAACAATTCTTAGCCCCTACAGCGATGATTCGCATTGGTGCTAATTAGGTTTAATTTATTTCATGTGGAAATTTGTGAGGGCCAGAAGATTGAGCACCTCCATTGTATAAATTCTGCAGAATTTTCAATGACCTCAGTTTTTTGCAATTTATCACTTGGATTAGTACAACTCTTAACCATCCTGTGTTGTATTGGTTCATGATACAGGAATAAGCTACAATCAGCTGGCAGCATCCTGGTGCTTTGAGAAACTCACTTCTAAGTGCCTGACCCAGCCTAATCCTGATGAGTGTGTAAGAGCTCAGGGCATACCCAGAGCTGAGGTGGCTGCAAAGTGATGACTGCCTATGGAAATTATATGGGCTACTGAAATAACTCTGTTTGTGCAAGAATTGTAAATACTTAGCTGTGTCCATTTTTATTCTTCCTTATTAAGTTTGCAATAGTTTGTCTATTCTGTGGTCAGAACCATGTGGGTTCGTTAATTGTTTCTTCATGTTGTGAAGATAGTCAAATCATTCTACCTAGCTATAGAAAGCCTCAATCCCAGCTGAGGCTTTTATGACCTAGCTATAATTTTGAATTTTATTATTGTTTTTCCTTCAGAAGTGATGGAATTTCATTTTAAATATCAAAAATCTTACCTTGCTTTTACACTTTGAGGGAGTTCTGCTGCCCTGCGCTGGCGAGGAAGAGATGTTTCAGGGTGGATGCTATAAAATCATTTAGAATTGGAGCACTGTACTTGAAATGTTTTCCCAAAGACTTTAAAAGTCCATGAGTAGGATGCAAAAAAGCAAAAGTTTTCAAAGAAATCCTATGGAAGACTTTGATTTTCTTTGGGTTTAATTTTTTTTTTTTTTTTTGTGATGCAAGAATTGTCACTTCAACAACAGTTAAATATTATATTACTCCGCATGGTAAACGTGAGTGGATCTACTGAAGGGCTCAGGCACATAAAATCTAAAATGAGGCACTAAAAACACCACTGATGCTCAGAAATTTAAATGTAAGTCCTTTATTACCTAAAGCAGTCCCAGAAGGCTCTCTTTGTTTGTCAGAGAAAGGTTTTGCCTATTTTACTTTTCAAGTCTCTGTTTATTGTGAAAGAAGCAGCTGCAAAACCAGTCAAATTTGATCCTATGTGCTTGAGTCTTGTATGGCAGTGCTGAAAAGGGCACTGGCAACTGGAGGAATGTACATGAGAAGCTGCTCATCTCCTGGGTATGTGTAGATGTGCTTGGCTAAATTTTAATAGTCTTTGACTTGGAGGATGTGTGGACAGGGAATGAAGGAGTGGGCTTCAGGTGTCAATCAGTGTTGTTGCTAGCCTTGTCTTGGTACCAGAGAAGCTTTTGTTTGTGTTCTGCCTCAAAGAGTTTTATTTCAGATTTTACCTGAAGAAGCTTTTGTGCCCTCAGTGGATATTTCTCTGTGTCCTTAGTAGCTGCTGCTCAGCCAAAACAAAGAATCTTTCAATTATATCTCTGGCTACCTAAGAGGCCATAAGAGTGGCTAGAAAAAGACTGTATATATCTGGTTAAAGAACAGATGGGAGGATTGCTGACTGTATGGGGAAGAAGCCCTTGTTGCACTGATATTTCCATGTAAAAGATGCTAAGAAAAATGCTAGACTCCAGAAAAATCATGTGGGAAAAACTACTGCAGTGGTTCAGCAAAGTTGCATGCAGGCTCTTATAGGAAAGGAAGATGTGTTTATTTCCAAAAATTAAAGCAAAATTAGTTTTACTTATTAATGCTTTCATAAGGAAATGCTTTCATAAGCACTGGGATACATGCATCTGGAAGCTCAGCCCCAAAACACATACATTTTTTCTGTCTACAGGCAGTCCTTACTTGAATCCTTGGTGAGACATGGGACAGAGAATACCGTCTTACAAGTCTGCTTCTCCTGTGTTTTTAGGTTGGTTAGCATGTACTGACTTTTTATATAATTTTTTGTGCCCTTTATGAGCTCTCTGTAAGCAGTGTCTCCATTCCATCCCAGTAAATTAGGCTCCAGGCTTTTCCTGGCCTGAGCATCCTGAGAAAATGCACACAGGTGTATGGTGGGGTCTTTGTGACCCTGTAAAAGGTACCCTTCTTACTGCTCTTCTGACATTTGTTCCTTTTATTTGTTTCACCTCCACCACAGAGAACAATCTTGATTTTTCTGTTACAGATCTCTAGAGCAGATACTGGTGTGCCCTGGAATGTTCTGCTTTTGAGTGGACTGGCACAAAGAGTACTTTTCAACTGGATTCAGGACTGCATTTGAAGCTAAATTAATGCCTGCTCTCAAATGCAGGAAACCAATGGATGCACTGAACTCTCAAACTACAATCACATGAGTTTTATTTCTGTACTCTGTACATTAAATTTTACCAGGAGCTTAAAGTTTTCACTTTCTGTATGCCAAGCAGCACTGTAATCTCAGAGAAACTGAGTATATAATTGTGTTAACCCATGCTTACTGCCAAATAGGATTGGAAGTCTTTATGTTTCCCCACGTGTTAAGCTATTCTGAGCAGCTCGTTCAGTACCAGTTTCACAAAGCAGTTCTCAGGCGTTAGACACAATATAAAATATAGGCAAGCTGCTGTTTTATTAAGAAAACACAGCTGAAGAGTCTCACACAACAACTTAAAGCTTAGAGAGCTTTTTCAAGATGTGGCTTTGGTCCTTGGCATAAAGAAATTCCAGCTCATTATCTCACTTTCTAAGAGCTTGCTTGGTTTTGACAGTGGGAAGCTCTGTTTTACTGAGACTCTTCTACACTACAGAAAAATTGAATGCAATGTCTCTGAGACAGAAAGGAGGCATTTTGCTGATCTGCCTAAGTGATTAACTTGCTATATGACAGAAGCCTCAGTTCAGTGGGAATAAGGGTGCTGGGCCCTCATACTTTCCTACAGAGAACTACTGCACAGTGATTTTAATGGTGCTACCTGTTAATTGATATATTCATTTCTATATTTTCTTTTTTCTTTCCTCCTCATAGTTCCTACCTTTAATTCCCTTTTAATAAACCTATATTAAAATATGGTGATTTTCATCCATAATTTTCAATTGTAGGGAATTTTTAATTTATTTGCCTCTTTAGAACTCTTAAGAAAAGAGGTTCACAAAACAGATAAGTTCAATAGGGATTCAACTCTTGAAAGATTTCCACATACTGTGTGGGTATACTGAAAAAGTAAAGGTGATTGGTAGGATAAGAAAGCTGTTACCCTGAGGGTGTTGACTGACAAAGCCAGCGCACTGATTTTCTTAACATTATTCATAAATGGAGTCCTTACTATCAGTACTGATGCCTCAGGAAGAAAAAGGGAAAGATATGTTTTTATGAGCTTTTGCTGTGGAATTTGAAAATGTGTAATTCTGTCTGTAAGAAAACAACTAGCCAAAATACTGTCATTGTCCACTCTGTGCAATAAAATGAAATAAAACAGAGACAGGAAAGCTGCCAGTTTTTCTGCATAAAACCTTGTGGGTTTATGTGTATGTATAGCTTTAACACATTATAAAGTTTGATCATGAGCACATGATCTTGAGTCTCTGCAATCACTTGATGAACTTAACTAATTTTTTTCCTTTTTAAACACAGGTATGAAAACTGACTTTGTCCTTTCATGCTATGTCTTTTCAGTGATATGATTATTCGGTACATTTATGCAGTCTCAGACTTTTTTCACTACTACATTTCAAAGCAGGTATTTTAATAATTTAGATAGCAGCTGTCCAACTAGGAAATTTCTTTTTAGCTAGTAGCATAAATTTTGTGAGGTGAAATTTGGGTCATGATGCAGCTTATTGGGAATCTCATTTAACTGAATCTGTGAGGGTTGTATGGTTGCATAGTTATGACAACTGCAAACTTAAGTGGTGCTGGCTCACTAGAAAATTTGTCAGACATATATTTACAATATCCTTCTATGAAATGTTAAGTACATTGTACAGTGCTTTTTGATTGAAATGGCTCATGGACTTTCTGGAATATAGAAAGTATTAGAGAAAGTTATTTGTACATCTGAATTTTTTGAAAAACTGTGCTCTTATGCCATTATGGAAGACAGTGAAATAGTGTGGTTCAGTATAACATCATTGATTTAGCTGAGTCATGATAATTAAAAGTAAGAGTAAGGTAGGTTCAGTACATCAGCCGAACACAGTTAACTAAGGTGTTGCACAGAAGTGAACATTTCTTCTTAGCTGCCTCATTCTTTCTTCCAAGTAAACCTTGATTATTTACAGGAAAAAGGTTAGATGCCGCTGGTGGAGCTATGCAGCACTGCAGATTTGCACACTGTGCCATTTTTATAAGGTCTGTAGGAGACAGCCTTTCACCTGCAAGTTTGCAACTTGCCACCTTGGACCAGATAACTGGGTTATCTATAATAATCTGAGGAAAAATGGTGGAGGGTATTAGAGGATGGGTGAGAGTTTGTAGTTTTATATCTTTGCAGTGGTGGTAGGACTACAAGTGTGTGTGCATGTGCGTATGTGAACGTATACACATGCATACTCTAATCTTTGTAGATTGTTTTATACAACAGTTTTTCTGAATAAGCACCAAATTACAACTTCAAAATATTCTCTCTACATGCCTGTCCTGTAGGCTCTCTAATTCCACTTTTATTTCAGTATGCTACAACTTTCAGGAACGAGAAGAGGAGCACATGCTAACTAGATTTCTGTGAAGGTTATGATGGCAAAATGGATTGTGTGGGCCTCTCCTTCCTCTCATCCCCGCTGGTTATCCCCAGTATTTGAAGAAAGATCCAAGGGCATCCAGAGAAAATGGTGGAGACCAGACAAAAGATTTCATAGATGAGTGTTTATTCCTCTATGCTTCACACCTGGAGATTCACTGAATTCTTATTTCCTTTGCCCCCAGTGATGCTGGAGATGACACATTTCAATGTGATTTGATTAATTTTCTAGCAATTAAATTGTGTATAAGGCTTTATGTCTGTAGTTATACTCTACTGCAGCTTGGAATTTTTTTACTTTTTTACTCATTTTCTTCCTTCTTGCTATGCACCTGTTGTTGACTATTGATTCTTTTGAATACTGCCAATGTTTTGGGAGACAGGGAAAAAATTACTTATTCATACAACAGTCTTTTGGAAGCCAGCATAAGTAATCACATGAGAAAATCCAACAAAATTTGACCCTTCTGAAGTGATGGTGTTATACTGATATTTTGTGGTTTTTGCAAAAGAATAATAACTAAAATGAATTCTACTTGCCCTAAAGCTGGAGATAAAAGGTGACACTCACTGTGTGAGCTGCACTTGCCTTAAATGTGTCATAAAGCTGGGAACTATAAAGAATGCAATTTCTTAGTGTCTGGGTAAATCTTTCTGTGCTACAGCAGAAAAGTGGAGATCAGGGTGCACATATAACAGGTTGTCAGTAATCTCTTTTTGTGCTGGGTTTCAAATTTCAATTAACCTTTAAAAATTATGAAATAAAATATGCAAAATATTTTACAAATTTTATGCATTCATGTATTTAATTTTCCCCCGCTTTTAATCTGTATTCAGCTATAAAATGGATGTGCATGGCTGCCAGTCCGTTCCAGACAGACATCCCTAATTCTGTTGCTGTTTTCATTCCTTTCTGAAAAATAGCCCTTAAATATTCCCAAAGTGAGGATTTGTTGCCATCATAGAAACATGGTATTCCTTTTGCAGCTATAGTAGTCCTGTCTTACCTTAGAAACTGAAACCTACACACAACTGAAACCTAATCCTTAACATTAAACTCTAGTTTTTCTGCTTTCTAGGTGATGTATCTCATCATGTTCCAAGAACTTGTGAACATTCAGGTTCCTTAGATGGACTTGAACCTGCTCCTCTCCTACAGTGAATCATTCTACATTCTCCGAGTCTCTGGCTTTGCCTTCAGCAAATTAATAAATCCACTTTACCAGTGTAGGGTTTCTTTATAAATTTATTCTTATAAAATAGTGGCCGGCATTACTGGTTAAGAGAAGAAGGCCACTCATGGTGGAATCATAACAGTAAAATCCTGTTGCCTAACACTCAAGACTGTAAGAGATAGACCATGTCCCTGAATTTGGTGACAAGTTCTATTAGTATTTCTATGAAAAATCAGTACAGTTTTAACTAAAGTAAATAAAAAGCAAGATAACAATTCTGCATTTTATCAGTTAGGAATCCCACATCTTTTGTGTTTCCCATAAAGAAGAGTTTTCTTATTTTTCTGCATGCCTCTAACAAATAGCTCTATCTTAACTGATTTGGGAATAGTTTGCTTGAAAATCTCACTTCTTCAGTTCTACAGAAAATATATTTTTCTTTTGTTTAGTAAATAAAAACATCTAATCATTATTCAAATGCTGATCACATTTTAGCATCATGGAAGTGAGATTGGATTTATCATGAAACACATCTTCATGGCATGTCTTTCAAGTGAAAACTCTTATCTGTACAGAAGCAATAATAGTGTTTTTCTCATTATATTGTTTCAGTGAACTGAGGTCTACCTTGCCAGAACATGACAATAAAGTCAATCTGAATTAGTACTATCTAGAGCTTAGTAGCAAATGGTTCTGGGAAAAATTATAAGAGATCATAAAAATCGATGAGGTAGTTCTTCCATGATAGTCGATCAAATTCTGTAACTAGCTGTCAGAGTTTCAGAGAGTTTTGAGGTGGTTGTAGAGTATGGGGAAAGTTATATTGAAGGGATAGAAGAATGAGCAGTGCAGAGAAAAAATGAAGACGTGGAGGGGGCAGAAGATAAAAGTAAGTCATAACTTGTAGAATCATTTACAACAAAAACTGGAAAGGGACTAGTGAAATTACAGACTAGGACTTGAGGAGGATGTTCAGGTAAGGCCAAGAGAAGGGAGAATGAGCACAAAGGAATAGGTAAATTCAAAAATGCAATTTACATAAAATGTAAAATTTTATAAGTGGTGAAATGTTGTAAGGCAGGGTAACATCTTGAAAAAAAGTTAGTGGGAAAGTGGCAAGATTTTTTTTTTCCTATTAAGTAAATGAAAGTGCTGTAAGATGATATAGAAAAAATCCTAAAGTGTGTAAAATGACCGATTTGATTGAGACGGTGTGGCATTGCCATCTTACTGGTTCTGCAAGGCTGCTACGGGGGCTTTTTGTGATCAGAGCTGGAGACAACTATGCTGAAATCTGAATATGTAGGCTGATCATAACTTCTACCAGGAGCAGTCCTATGGAAGTCAGCAGAGATAATTGTGGAGTGAGGCTTATACTGTGTAAGGATAATGCAGTCTGACTTATTAATCTGAAAAATTTCTGGTGACAGGAGCAGAACAGCCAAATCAATATGGAACCAAAGATTATTCCCAAGAAATTCAGTTATCATTGGTGATGAAGTAGCTAATCTAGATAGTCACTGTGAACATGACAACTGTGGTAATAAATGACTGAAGAGTGACTGAACTGTTGTTTATAGGTGGAATCACTTTTTACGACGATGGAAATCTCATCATTATAAAGACTGGATAAGAGTACCTGTGTGAAAGAAGACGACTGAGCACTGTGCTTAGCAAAATGTAGAATTGACTATTTGTTTGCCTCATCAGGCTGAGGATGCCTGTGCCACAGCACCCACATCCCCTTCCCTGAGCTTGGGCCTTACCTCCGAGGGGGTCACCAGCAAGGGGCCAAGCTGCAAGTCAGAGGAGGAGCACTTTGCTACTGAGTGAGAGGGGCACCGAGTGTACCATGTTGCCATGGGTGTCATACACATATCCAGCAGGAGCTGGTATGGATCAGAGCAGGTGCGAAGGGCTATCTGCAGTTCTGTGTTAGCCCATTTCCTTTTGAGCAGTGGATATTCCCATGACTGCTCACGGCAGGAATGAGCCAGCAACTAATAGGGTGGTGGTATGGTAAGGAATTTTGCAATGAAGGGTGTTCATAGAGCAGATCCATCTGTGCACCAGATCTGATATGCTTGGCATTTCCATGGCATTTTGTCACATAAGTGGGCAGGAAGAGCTGTCATTGGTTCTCCTCTGCACAAAACAGACTATGTTAAATGTCAAGCAATCTGCAAGATACCTCTCCCTGCTTTGCCACACTGATATCAGCCAGGCTGCCGTGGACATCTGTTCACAGGCTCTGTTTGTGTAGGAACATAATTGTGTCAGTATGTTAGTGTTTGGGAAATGTAGACTAATAAATTCTGATACGTGTTAATAAATTTAATTTTTATAAATGTATACATCCTTTTGATACTGAGACCATCAAAGGTAGGGTTACATGGGAATGAATACTCTACTGAACACACCTGATAGAGGTCTCAGTGTCTGGATCTGATCTGCTTTTTTTTAAGATGGAAAGGAAAGAATTTCATAACATAGATGATACAACATTTTTAAAAATAGACTATTTTGATAAATAGAGATGGCAATTATTATTATTTTTGTGTTAAACAATGAGCATTTCGCATTCCCATGGTTTTTTCCCTTCAGATGCAAAAAGCACTGAAATGATGGAGCTGGGATTTTTAAAAGAGCAGCACAGATCAATTAAAATAAGATGCTTGTCGTGATGGAAAATTAGCATTTTCATTGATGTTGAGGTGAAGTAGATTGCAGAGCTATTTCACAGGAAATCTTTTGAGTACCATCACAGTGTTTATCTTCCACAATTCAGCATATATTTTTGCTAACTCATTGCTTTGAAAGAAGTACTTGAAAAGTCCCAAAATTTCAAAGGTAAACCAGAAAAACAGAAGATAATAACCGAAGAAAGCTCTTTTTTTTTTTTTTCCCCCCCTTCTTCAGAGTATAAATTGAAATTGGTAGTAATTGTGGCGCTGGCAAGGAGATGTTGTTTCTAGCTGGGTTTCCTACTAAGTCAGGGTGGGAATGATCACTTTTCTGAGTGTGTGCCTATATCCTCCTGTATTTTTTTCTGATTTTACTCACTTTGAGAAAGGCTATTCTTCCTTTTTTAACCTAGGGCAATTTCAGTCACCCAGTTTTCAAAAGCAAACTTTGAAAAAGCTTCTTTGGAAGTGAGCTACAGTAGTGAGGTCAGAACAATTGATCAGAGACAAGTGAAGGGACAGAAACCTATTAACCAGGCACTGTTAACAAGGGAAAATATATTGCCATTCTGAATGTATCCAAGCCCAGGAGTTCACAGATAGGTTCAGTAAGAACTGTAGATTAGTCCAGTCCACGGGGTGCAAATATACGTCTCTGAAGAGATATAGTCATATATATTCGCCACCAAACCAATCCACCTGTATATATACATGTATTTATATATATAAGTACATGAATGTGTATATATATATATATGTATGTATAAATTTGACTGTAGAGCAAACATCCAGAAGATAGTTCATCTACTTAATTTAAACTACACAAATCTGCATCTGAATGGTTGAGAAATCAAAAAAGAGAGGGAAGAATCTTTCATGACAGCTAATGTTAGGGACTTTTCCTGAAGTTCTAATTGCATGTGTAATAACCAGAAGATTCAGTCTGATTTATTAGACACCTCTGTGATCCATTAGTTCAACTTTAAAAAATGCAATAATATTCCCATTTCAGCTGTTTGCAGCCAAAATCTACTTTTTTTTTTAAATTTCTGCTCATGAAAAAGAGTAAAAGCTTTTTTGCTTGTATTTTCATGATTTAGAGGCATGTACCTTAAGCACAATGAAGTAACTGAAATTAAGTAATCATGAAAAATGCCCCTGCCTTAAAATTCTTTACGCTAAATGTACAATTAAAGGAATCTTTTCTTGACTTGAGAACTAAGCAAGATTATTTGCTTCCTCCAAAAGCTCATATTCCAGCTACTGATCTTCTCAATCAAGTAAGACTGTAATTGTTTTAATGTCCTAAGTGTCTCTCCTGCGTAGTGTGAAGCAAAGGAGCAACTTTGCATGTATTGATTAGGGATGGATTTATTAGCTTCTACCACAGCCTATATGTACTCCAAAGAAGACAGGTTTTACCTGATTACTCAGATTCCTTCGTTCAGAACAAACATGGTTACTTCAAAACTCCAGACATGTTAGATTGGTGGGGGAGCAGGGGACATTGCAGTGTGTGTTAATGCATTTAATATTGTATTTTTGAAACTGAAACAAAACATTTTGGTATCTCAGAAATGTGACAGAGATCCCCACTCAGTATTCTTTGATTTCTTTTTCTTAAAAAATGTTGCTCTAAATTAGAACAAAAATGTTTGATTTTGTTTTGCTTTACAAGATTTCTCATGAACTGACAGTTTACAGCAGAGCTGTCTGACACACAGATCTAAGTGCATGGTTCTCTTATGCTCTATGTAAATCTTGCAAGTACTGTTTATATCAAAATCTGGCTTTGTTTAATAACCGATGTTTTACTTTCTTCACTTAAACGCAGACATCAAGTATACAGTGAAAATCCTCTGAGTTTGAAGTTGTGTGGGAAAAAATGTTGCTCTGCTTTGTATTTCACCGGATAGTAAGTGCAGTTTTGTTTAATAGATCTCTGTTCCCATGAAATTCAAATATATTAATGTTAGAAAACTGTATGTCAAAATACTCTTGATTGCAGGATCTATCAGTTTATTTTGCATCCTCTCTAAATTAGTTTCTTCTGAGAAATGCAAAGGCTAAGTCTTTTACCTGTTTTGTGTGTTAATTTTCATTTGTCTTTGAAAAGTCTCCCCCTAACTAGGCTCTTTGTCTAGCACAGAATTTTACATTTTAGCTGGTTTTGAGGAGCTTTGAAATAGATATCTCCTGAAAAACACCTAAATTTTCTGGAAGATGTGAAGCTGCTGAAAATATCTGAAGAGGACCTTTTTAAGTCTCAGAAGCTTATCTGAGTTACCAAGAAGCTTTGTGTTTGTAAAGAGAGAGAATGCTCTGTGCCTAGGAGCTCACGTGGGCAAAATTGTGGTTTGTTTTACTGTTGTAGCTGCTTCATCTGAAAATTGTGACAGGAGCCTGGTGTGATCGTCAGCAGTAATGATGATGGGCCTGCAGACCAGAATAAGCTATTTTTAATAGACTCTTACTGATGAAAACAATCTGTGCATTTCAAGGAATACTCTTCACGTGAAACAAATCCAGTGAAAGCAGTGACTTGATGCAGATGGGCTTCACGGTGTCAATAAAATATATTTATATAATTTTTATTTTTTAATCATAAGTATTAAAAGGATTCAGCTTCTTTTTTTTTTCTCCATTAGGTGTTTGTAACAGCTTTATAGTGTCATGAGAGAAAAATCTTTTTCATTACACTTACAATAAATTATCTGAAATTTTGGACTGAGAAAGTACCTAGTGACTGCTGAAGTTAAGATTAGCATCTGGGGTGAAGAGTCTTCTGATGAAACAAATAAGAGTATGAGTGAAGAAATATACTAAACTTTACTTAATTAAATCCAGGCAATAAGGACTGTAGAGGAAGACTGAAGGCATATTTTCACGGTCATATGGTTGTGTTGGATGCGATTTCAACAGCTCTGCATTCTTCAGAATGTCTTTAAAAAAAAAACCCAGTATGGTCATCCAGGTTTTAGTAAGGGATCAAACACCAGAGTGTGGCTTTAGAGAGGGAAATAGTAGATTGTGAAGTCTTTCTTCAAACAATACACTCGAGGGGGTCAGTCTGAGCTTGCTTTCTGTAAAGATATGTCCCCACATGCTGAAACCTTATATCTTAGCTTTGCTTAAAATATGTGCTTTAAACCAAAGCAGTTGGCAAAAAAAAAGCAATAGTGATTCATTATAGTCTACAGAAAGCCTGCTAATTACTGTTTGATGAAGAACTCTGCTAGATGTTCATTGCTTCTCTTAAAAAGAGTGTTTTGTCCAGTTTGGTTATATAATTTTTGTTAAAGGTCATTTTCATCAACCCTGGAAGTGTAGATTTGCACCCATGTGTCTCATTGTCCACAGGCATGCTGTTATTTAGAGTTTTCCCTCATTCTGTGTAAAATTAGGCAATGAATATGAAGTTAATGTATTTTAAGTGCCTCAGGCATATTCCAATTCAGTATTAATAAAGTATTAACAAAGATTGGAACACTTCCAAAATATTTAGGGTATATCACTTTCAGTCCTTTTCATTTTATATTAATGGCAAGAGTTTCTTAAAAACAGTAACATATTCTCAACTGAGGGACTAAAGAAACTTCATAATATACGTAGAGCAAGCATTTGAATAAAAATAAAAGTGGTTTATGTTCCAATCCACAAACATATGTTAGTTGTATGCATGTGTCTCTGCAAAGGTGAAGGGGGAACTTTATGTATGTTGCCTATAACGTGGGCTGATTTTGTGAGATGTTGAGAATGGGAAAAGCAGAAGGCCTTTAACAAATCTGTGAACATTAAAGGCATATTGATAGCAGGCATAAGAGGGATCAAGGGAATGTATTTAAGGTTGGAGATGGGACAGAGGAAGTGTTGAAAGAAATGTTATTTATTTCAAGGAGGAAGAATTATGTCTCAGGTTTTGAAAGATCTTGCTTAAAAAAAGACAAACAAATGATTTTTTTGTCATAAAAATCTGTCAGAAAGACAATTAATAAGCATATTAGTGCCTCTGGTTTATTGTGTAATCATGTGTAGTGTGAATGCATTATGTTTAACTGCTGCCCAAATTAGATGCTCAAAGGCTAAAGCTCTCTGTTGTGCGCAGGGCTAGACAACACCCACACTCTATTTAAAATTCACTTTTGTTTCAAATTGAGATCCTAAGTGCTGCATGAGCATTTGTCAGTCTGTATTTATTGAGGTGAAAAAAGTCAATGAAAAAAATCAGTGTGACCTTCCAAAGTGTCTAAATGCCTTTCACCCTCACTGCCAACAGGATAAATCTCTTACCTTCTTTTGAAAATCAATGATTTTTCTACTTGCAATCATGTCTTCTGGGGACAAATGGGAAAAGTCGAGGGAAAAGTACTGCTAAAAAGCCAGAGAACAAAATACAGATTGAGATATAATGTACAGCCAAACTATAAACAAAACAAATTTTTAAATGCTTTTTCTCATTTGTGAGCAACAGCTAACTGGTTACTTTATATTTAGTCATAGCCACATGACTAGTTCTATACTAGAGTAGCTAAGTAGAGTCAATGGACTATATCAGGGTTTGTGTCCAGCAAAAATTAATGTATTGTTACTATTGAGGAGTACTCTGTGTTGTCTGTAAACACTTGCAAGATTTAAGTGTGAAAATTTAACAGCCCATTCAAAATATTGTGAATTTCTGTAGAAACCTTTGTGCTGTCTTTAGCTTTAGTGTTTAATTATAAAGCTTTTTTGTCATAGTTTTAGCAAGACTCCAGTGGTACAAAAACTCACACCTAGAAGAGCCAGGTATCTCTGTAACCAATGGCTTGTGTACTATCGAGCCATCTCCACCACTAGGGCTTCATGCCAATCTCTGTTGTGTTCCTGAATGCAGGTTGCACAGAATGATGAGTGTAATGATAATGCGTTGATTTTTGAAAACTGAGTCTTTAACCCAATTTATTTGAATGAAAATTTTTTCATGTGGCAAAAATTAAAGTCTAGCAGACAGTTAATTTTACAAATCTTAGTTTTCAATACTGTTGTCCTATTTATGGTTAAAAGTTCAATATATAGACATATTAACATCGTGGTTGGAAAGTGTGTTTTATTTTGGGAACACACTGAATTTTTGAAACCAATAATGTCCCTGAACACAGGTAATTACTGCCAGTAATTTAGTATTAGGACTGTCATGATAAAGGAGAAGAAAAGCCAGTGGTACAATTTCCAGTTAACAACCATTATTTATACTGTTACTATGGCAAAACAATTTTTTTTTTTAATTATGTATTATAAATAAAGTATTTATTAGTAATGTAATTCATAATACTACTGATAGATTCTTTTTAAAGTTATAGCACTAAGTAAAAATAGGTGGGCAAGCACACAGTAAACTTCTTTCATTCTTTTTTCTTCTTGATTAAAAGGATTTCCTCTTTGGGTAGGGAAAAAGCACTACGTATTATCCTGCTGAGAATACCAGTAAATGTGATAAAAGCAATGGAGATTTCTGGCATGACTTCTCATTTACTGTTCCATAGACTGATACAGCAACATTTTGCATAGATTATATCCTGCCTATTATGACTCATCACTACTAAGAATGGCTATGGGGAAGTAGAGAATTTATGCAACTTTTGCCACTGAAAATCCGATTCATAAAGATCTCAAGATTGAGCCTGTCTTTATAAGCATCTGTTCTGTCTGCAAATAGCATTCAAATAGAATATAATTTTCAATAGTTTGAGTTTCATTTACTGATGTTGGAAGATAAGGTCAACTTGTTTCTTCCTGCACATCAGTGTGTGCCTTCATTTCTCTACCAAAATAGACACTTTCTGAAAAAGTTGTTGCTACTTAACCAGGTTACTGCAGCACTTGAGCACAAGGAACTTGCATGAGACAAGCGCTGTGCTAGAGATTATGGGGATCTGCAGCATGCAATTTAGCAGGACAAAAAATCTGTCAAGTTCGTCCATATTAGTCTGTCGATTACAGATGAGTACTGTAAGAAAAGCTGACAAGTCTGGCTCTGTAGGCTCGCATTTAGGCAGCGCTTGGAATATGCTAAAATACAATGATTCTTGTGTATGTAAAAAGCCAAGTGGTGGAACTAGTGTGGGGATCACATTTCTTTAAAATGTGGTTGAACATCTCGCTTTATATTTCATTCATACTTAAAACTACACACCACTTTTTTAGAGAGGTCATGCTTTTCTGTACGCATGGCTCAGGACCAGTTCTTGTTATTTATCAATGCCTTAGGTTAGATTGCTTTTAAATTTTTTCCTAATGCAGAGAAAAATAGGTATTAAAAGAGGAAAAAAGGATAAGAAAGAAAAAAGGTAGAGAAAACATGTATTAAAGATAGCTTAATATATTCATTTTATGATCAAAGTTCAGAGATGTGAAACTAGTTAGGAGGGTGGCCCTAGTATCTCAGTTTGCTTCACATTTATGTGTTTTTCATGGAAGTAACAGGAAAACTATTTAGATGAGGTGAAAGCAGGAACAGTTATTCCTGTAGCTATAGCAGAGATCACAGCAGAGCAGAGCAACAGGCTGTGCTGATGTGAGCTCTGCCCAAATGGTGCGGTTTCACTCTTTATATATCTTTAGGGTAAACACTGTTCTTCACCAAACCTGTCAGATAAACAGGAGGTGGTAAATAACAGCAATTGAAATCCTTCAGATAAAGAGGCTCCAGCCAGTACATCCTTTATCAAACATTCCTTTTACAAATAATCTACTAATCTGTTAATTAAATGGTGCTGACTGGCAAGGACATTAGCTGCAAATGGCTTTCAACTAATGATTGCGAAGACCTATGAGAAAATAAATATTTTACTTCCATATTTCCCACTTTGAGTCTTACAATCTAACATAATTTTTCTCTTATATATCTAAAGTACAGCTCACATCTCCTGGGAGCTCGGGATCAATCACTCCTTGGACTGTGCTGTCATGTCATCCGTTCTTGTCTTTATATTTTATAATCCTGTATGGTCGTAAGTCCAAGCACTTCTTCCCTTCTCTTCTTCCACATCCACCAAAACATTCAGCATCATGCCTAACCAAGCTAGCGACTTTCTGTGATGGAAAGGCTGCCTCAGTGGACAAAGCACGGGCTACGGATGTCATGTAACTGTACTTCTGTAAAGCCTTTGACACAGTCCCCCTCAATATCCTTCCCTCTAAATTGGAGAGAGATGGATTTGATGAGTGGACTATTAGATGGATAAGAAAGTAGTTGTACAGTGACATCCAGAGGGTAGTGGTCAGTCTCAGAGTCCTGATGGACATCAGTTACCAGTGGTGTCCTGAGAGGTCTGTATTGGGCCCAGTGTTATTTAATATCTTCATTTATGACATAGATGAACGGATTGAGTGCACCGTCAGCAAATCTGCAGATGACACCAAGCTGAGTGGTGCTGTTGACACTCCTGAAGGATGGGATGCCATCCAGAGGGACCTGGACAAGCTCAAGAAGTGGGTCCATGGGAATCTCATGGAGTTTAACGAGACCAAGTTGAAGGTGCTGCACCTGGTTCAAGGCAACCCCTAGTATCAACACAGGCTGGGGGTGAACAGATTGAGAACAGCCCTGTGAGAAGGCTGGTGCTGGTCAGAGACTGCTGCCTTCAACAGCACCTACACACAGGACTGTAATCTAACATAAACACAGCAGCCTAGTCTCCTGACTTTGTGGGGGTTTCTTTGTTTTTTTTTTTTCTGAGAGTTTTTCTAATTTCTGGTTTGGGATCCTGTTTTTCTTTTGGAAGCCTCCACATACAAATAAATACATCCCACTGAAACTGGCATACCTTACATTCTTTGGACTCCAAGGTACTCCCTAAGTGCACTGTTTTATCTAAGCTATGGTACCTTTTATAGGAAACTTACCTACGTGACGGTTTAGGAGAGAAATATGTACACATCAAACATCACAGAGTCCCTTTTGGGATACTGGAACTTCTCGTGTGTGCTCCCACTTGCACACAGTTCAATTAGGGGATCCATTCTGCCTGGGTATCAGCTCTCCTCTCTGTTGCTGACGTGTCTCCAGCCCGACAGACACCAGAGATTTAAAGAGATAGACAAGAACCTTGGGAATGTGCTCCCAGTCACAATGTCTAGCCCCAGCCCTCTGTGCCAGCCAAGAGCACTGGCACACCAAGAGGCTCCTGCTGGAAGCGGGCAGCTGAGTTCCGGTCTGACCTGCAGCTGCCCATCTCAAAGATTTTGGGGGGATCATATCTCTCCCAGGGGTGGCAGAGGCTTTTGGCAGGGAGCAGCTTGCAACCAAGCAGCATAGAGGAGTCCAAAGACAGTGGCACTGTCTTCCACCCCAAAAGTATGACAATTTCATTTAGATGTGATTTACCAAAGTATGGATATTGATCTAATATCGA
>VZRJ01002396.1:204802-220679 GCA_013397565.1 Ptilonorhynchus violaceus
ACAATCAGTCAAAACCTATTTCAGGCTTAACTGCTTAAGCAATTATTAACGTCTTAATTAACTCCAGCTAAATTTATCTATTATGTTCGCTTTAACTAATTCTAACAATGCTAATCTTAAGCAAAAATCTAAATTTTTAAAATTTCGTGTCTCAGATGAGTTCAGAGCAGGAACAGTTTACTGCTATAGCAGACACCACATACCATCAGCATGACAGCCTCTGCTGATGTGGGGCCTGCCAAAATGGGACAGTGATTGGGTTCTTATACCTTTAGGGTGTACAGCCTATTCTTCATTAAAACCTGTTAGCTAAGCAGGAGGTAGTAAATACCAACAGGGACTGAAATCCTTCATGAAGGAGGCTCCAGACACTACATTCTTTTACAGATAATCCATTTACATGGTGCTGATTGGCAAGACTTCAGCTGCAAGTGTTAACTGTAAGTCTTGCAAAGGCCTGTGAGGTATTAACTATTTTACTTCCATATATTCCTATTGCTGTTCAACAAGGAGAGGTAATTCTGCAATACACAAGTTTTGCCAGCATCTTATAAATAAGAGGTGACACAGATGCCAGAAATCAACTGATCTAAATCTTACAGTTCTGCTGAAGTGAATGGAACTGCATACTCATGGAAGGCAGACAGGTTTTCAACCACTTCATGTATGTTTTAAAAGATGCTGCCTTTGTAATTCTGTTTTGAGGAGCAGAAACCAAAGTGTCATTGCTGCCTTTATGAATGAAGGTGTTTAGCAAAGCATTAGACATCTAGATTTCTTGTCTTTGTAGTAAATTGAATGACAATTTTGCAAATGAATTTATATTTCTCTCTCTATATATATATATCACTTAGGCAGTTACAAAGATTGCTGTGGCAGAGTGTTTAAAAGACTGATGAATCAGCTCAGTTTTACTCTCTAAAAAGAAGCTTTACTAAATTAATTCATTAACAACCTGACATGTTGTAAAGATCGGTTCTTACACAGTATTAATCATCATAACTACATATACAAAGAAGTAAGTTTTCACACTAATAGCCTGAGTTATGAGGCTACAATATCAAGGGACTGATGCCATATATTTGGGACTGTTGGCTGGAGTATATGATGGCTCTTGATCATGGAAGTCACAATGATAAGGCCTGAGAGATGTTGGACAGGAGAAGCCAGAGCCAACATGAGTTTGTCCTCTTTTTTTCTCTAGCTTTTCTTGCTGAGGCCTGATGCTTTTAGGTTATTGCCTCTTGCCTGAAAGAGCCTCTCTGCTTATCTTGTTTTCTTTTGTCGTGCTAGTAATCATTGTCTGTGTAGAGGGATGCCATGCCTGTTCATAGTCTCATCTGTTTATCTTGTCCTTCGTCTGGCGATTTTTTCCTGAATGTCTCTTCTGGGCTGCTGAACTCACATTTCCCACTTCGGTAATCACATTGCTCATGTAGTTATGCAAAACTGTGTTTGGCTGTGCCATTGAACTGTTAGAAAATACTTGCATGTTGTTGTTAGTTTTACTATTTTAATACCTTTATACTGATATTTAAGGTCAATTTCATCCTTTTGGGTACATTTGGAATTTACTGGTGTCACAACCTCTGCTTAACAACAGCCACTTTCATTTTTCCATCTGGTATGCTGTTATCTCTCCTGCCACACAGTACTTGCAAGCAGTTACAGCTGCACACAGTGTATTAAGACAATGCAGAGCCTAGGAAAACGTGTTCTGCTCCCACATCAAATTCGTGATTATTGCTACAGGAAGCTCTTGGCTTCACCTGTCCTGCCTACCTGCATGGCCTCTGTGGCCAGGCATTGAGGACCCTTGTTCTCCTGAGAGTTGCACTAGGAAAGAAATCTTCCACGAATATCCCAGCAGGTTGGAAGTAGCTATGCTTTAAATATTCTCTCACAGTTGCTTCGTTTCTTCCCTGACCTCCACGAAGAAAACCAGAAAGGGTTAAGGGAACTTTCCGTTTAAAGACCCACAGCTGTAGTACATGTTAATGAGTTGTCTCATTACTGCCACTTTTACTGGGATTGTCCAGTGAAACAGAGTTTGTTTCCATTTTTTCCCCCCAAACATTGTTTTGATTTTATTTTTTGTAAGTGTAGTTTGATAGTGCTCTGTCAAGGCCAGCAATTTTACTGATAGCAAATAGATAAGAAATATACATTTTGGAGAAGGCATAAAGGAGTTATCAATAGTTTTCAACAATGGAATTATAACAAAGCTCGGACAAACACCTGATTAGTACAATGGGTCACCTTCAAACCAGTGGTGAGTTGGCATCTCCTTGAATAAACAAGAGGACTTACTCTCATGAAAGAAGGTCAATAAAAATGCATTTACAACTGAAATGGCACTGGAAGTAGCAAAGAAAATATTTTAAAACATAAAGGTAAATGAAGTTGAGCAGGAGGGGAATCAGTGGGAAAAAGTAAGCTATATACTGCAATGTGGTCTAACTTTACAATTTTTTTTTTAATAAAAGCATTAGGTAGAAACCATTATGATATTTGGAAGTCCAAATACTAATGTTAAGGAGATGACAAGGTAATGATGCTTGGAGTTAAAATGCTACGCAGGCTTATTTAGTATTAAAAGAGTAAAATTGTACTGAAGCAATGAGGAGACTGCACTGAAAGTTTTGGGTATTTTGAGAGAAAGGTTTCCTCCCACTCCATGAATAGAACAAAAACTAGAATAAAATTAATTTTAAAAGCATGAAAAATCCTTCGTTAATTCATCTTGTCTTTGAGATTTTTAAGAATTTAGTAGCAATTATGGGATCAAAGTTGATCTGACAGATTACTCCTGGAGTGCCACAAGTACTTACTAGCAAGGATTCTTTTTACTGCTAAGCACTCCCTCCATGTATTCCCAGTTTATTCTTACTGAAAATATTGTTGATACAATATAGGCCAGATCATTTTGTAAGAAAAATACAAAGTACCGAATTATAAGTAGAACAGAGGGGTCTTTTTACCAGACTATCAGACCTCCATCATAGTCTCTATCACCCATGCAAAACTGTATAGTGTCTAAGAATTTGTTGCTGAAAGCAGACTCACTAAACCAACCAGACCATAAAACACAGATGGATTTGCATTATCCTTCAAAAACAACATGTGCATGCATTTTATGTCACCTCACAGTGGGCCATAGCCATAGGAAAGTGCCTTTGTGGATAGTAATTGGTCTAACCAGAAAAACCTCCTAGAACTATTCAGGCTTTGAGGTTTTTGTCTTTTCACTGCATATTGTGTCCACATAGAGCTTCATCCTTTAGGAGTTCAGTATGGAGATTTCTATTTCAAGGTTTCTGATCACTATGTGAAATAGTATATTGCTCAGTAGCTTCTTTAGTCCTCAGATTCCACTGTTATTAATTTCACTTATCATCGGCTACTCTACATACTTTTTTTAACTTCTTGAGATAAAACAACTGATATAAAAATATTCCAGTGTAATTAATTATGGAGAGTGAGCAATGAGACTCCAATTCTTTCTTATGTTGGCTTTACTATGTGGATGAATTCATGCCAGACCACACTGGAAACAACTCCTTTATTTACCTTTGCTAGCTTCAGCCAAGACTTGGGAAAATCTTCAGTGATACCACCTCTCAGGTGTGTGCTGCAGGGAACAGAAACTCATTGTTGTGTAGGCACTTCCAAGATGCAAACTTTAGTTTTGCATCGCTGTATCCAAGAGCAGGAAGTATCCAGGGAGGTCTCTTTAAGTCCCTTGGAATGCAGCACAGCAGATAGGTACATTTCAATTAAAAGGAAAATAAAAAAGTGCACTGTCTGTACTGTGGGTTTTGTGTAATCTCTTTTGAGCTTGTTTTGTTGAAAGCACACAGAATATACAGACTCCACTGGTTAGTATGATAATTTAAAAATGAATGGTAAGTAAGTCTGGATTTAGTACTTTTTTAGAGTCTTTTAATCATAAATCCAGGGAGCTATCGTGGGAACAGATTCTTTTTACATTAGAGAAAGTGTGCTTTAATTGCTTGCGTTTAACTACTGTTAAAAGATAACACCAAAGCAGGACTTCTTAAACATTCAGTTTTGCTTTAATATGAAAACAGAAGAGCCAGTGAAAGACAGAGAAAGCCCAGTAGAAAGCACCAGATGATGAGTGCTTTGCATAGCTGGAGAATGTTGTGTTCCATCTGCTGTAAGGAGGAAACCTAATTTCTGTTGAAAGAGGCAATGATGTATATGATTTTTAAAATCTTCTTAGTCTTTATTTGTTTCTATTAATTAAAGTTACTAGTTTTGAGAAGATCATGTGGCATTGTTTATTATCATTATAGCTCTCCTGGGTATGACCTGCTGTGTTAGATTAAAGGGCAAAATTATAATATTCAAGAAACAAGACAAGAAGTCTTTAGATTTGTTCCGTCTTTGCAAGAAGGCCTTGGTTTATGGAAACGTGGAGTCTGCCTACATTAACTCACTCATGTGAGTTAAAAGGAACAGAAAGCACTGTGAAAGACTGAGTTTCATATTCAAGTCAGTTGGTTTGCCTGGGAGTCATCCAGGAGGAGAGGAGGATATAGACTTAGGTGTTTTTCTTGAATGCAATCACTTTTTTTTTTCTCTACTCTTTTTCTTTTATTCTTTCTTTTTTTTTTTAATGTGATGGATGAATAGTGTAATGGGATTGTTCATAACTGAGAGGGAATTAGGGGTGAAAATTCCCAGAGTGTTAAGTGATAAAAGATAGTTTCTGCAACATCTTACATTTTCTGTAACGTAAGTTTTGTATCTTGACTTTAAACTCAAATATGAGTAGTAAAGTACCTCAAAATATAATGCAAAGTTCCACAACAATTCTGTTAATGAGAGAATGAGTTATATCACCTGGAATATTAGCAGCATTGTGCCTTTATACAACCTGACTGACATTAGACTGATATTGTCCCACCTACAATTAAGAGAAGCTCTAATTAGTGCCTGAAAAGGATGAGACACACTTTATCTTTTGAATATCTCAGTGAATGGGAAATGAAATTATGAGAAACAGCCCAAAGCTTCAGTGACATGCAATTAGAAAGCATGGCATTTTTTTACTTTAACTTGGGAAACAGTTGAAAATAAACATTAAAAAAAAAGTCATTATTGAACTTAAGGATTAATTTCAAACTGGTGAGATAAAGGTCTGTCTTTCTTCTTTTTTCTTTTCATAAGAAAATTTACCCTGTTTTAGCAAGGCAAGTGTCATTTCTCAGTATATTACCTATGTAAAATCCTTAAGTGTGTTTCATATCTGATCTAAACTTCTGCTGTGCATATTCTGCAGTACTGATGTGCTGGTCACAATTCTCCCAACACAGCAGAATTTTGTTTTCATGCCAGAGGAGTATTAGTTCAAATCTTTCTTATAAAGCTCTTTAAGCCAAGTTGGATGTAAAATTCCACTGGCTTTTATTGAACCATCTACATGATGCTGTGTTAACTATATCAGAGGTGTTTTGCAGGCCAGTGCAGGTGATGGAGTGCAATGAGTACCTGCCAAGAGTCTTGAATGCAAGCACCCATAGGTGTTTTGGCTCATGATTAGAACTATCCTGGTTGTCTATACAGCGGCTACATGTTGCAACTGCTCCTTCTGTTTCCGGGGCTAATTCATTCGGTATCAGCTAAGGGACTGCTGCTTTTGTGCACTGTACCATGCAGCCGTGCCACTGAGCTGCTAAATGACTTTTAAAGTTAAGGTAGTGGCTTTCCAATACCACACATTATTTGAAACATCCTCAGGATAATACTTTGCAAGATTTTCTTTCATTGGTTTCTTGGGGTTTTTTGGGGGGGTTTTTTTTTTGGATTTTTTTGGATTTTTTTTTGGTTTCTATTCACAATTTGTATCTAGTCGTACAGTCTCCAGTTCAAATTGATGTGAATTCAAAGAAATTGTATGAACGTGCCTGGAATGCCGGGATGTCATAGAGATTGGTGACTGCTGGGAGCACTTACCCAAAGAAAGCAGTCTTTGGAATACCAGGGCTGAACATGTTCCCCTAGTCTACCCTCTAGTCTGCTGAGCCTGAGGATGGTGCAATTTTGCATCCAAAGGTGCTGTAGTGAGTTCAGCTTTCCATTATCTTCCTGTCAGTCCCTGCTGACATATTCAGGAGTCAGTGATAAACTAGGCTGGCTGAGTGGATAGGTAAAGCAGAAACTTGGAGTGGTGACAAAAGCCGCACTGACACAAAGGGTGCCTGCTCTTCTAGAGAAAGATTGTCTTGAACCAAGACAACATGTAATATTAAAAAGAGAGAAAGTTAAAGAACAATGCCTTGTAAGTTGCACAGAGGTGTGAGAGGAAAACTGAGTTCAGGAGTAATATAAAACCACATTGATTTTGATTCTTTTTTTCTTAGGTTTTCTCTTGAGGGTTTCTGTCTCTCTCTCTCTTCCTTTACCATAGTTATGTTTGGCTAACACTGAATCTCCATTCTTTCAGGAATAGATACAACGTTCATCCTGGTGCAAAGAGGTGGCTTCCAACATCTCAGTGAAGTCATCTATCTCCACCAAGCTATGACCTTTCCATGAGAATCCATCTGCCTCAAGATCAGCGTAAGACCTATAGGACCTACAGGGAAAAGGTTAAAAAGTTGTATTAATTTTTTGCTTTTGTTTGTCACAAAGAGGAGGAAAGACAGAAGAAAAATGCAATTACTCTACTATCATTCATTAAATGTAATGCTTTTGATGGAGAGCATGCATATCTTTGTCATGGTGCCTTGGCTTATGTCTGGTATCTTGTCTGTTCATGTGACTTCTATGGACAACCAAAAAAAGCGTTTTCAAGCTTCAAGTAAAAAGATTTTGTTTTCTTTTCTCTACATAAATAATTTGTCTTCACTTTTTAATTTTTTTAAAATTGTATTAGTATTGGCAGCATTTGAGTAGATAAAATTCTTATCAAAATAGATGGGCCTAATGTAGCAAATCCTGAATGGAATATTAACTGAACAAATGAGACAGAAGAAACTGGCAAGCTGCAAAGAGCAGAAGATGGATCTGGAGGGATCCCAGGCCCCTTAGTGTTGACATCCCTTTGCCTTATGATAGTAAGAATTGTGTGCAGTGTACAGAGGTGACTAGTGAAGTACTTGAACATATTTTCCCACTGATGTCTACTTTATATTGCAATGACCACATGGGTATCATGGAACTGAGTCCTAATTTTCACAGATATAACCAAGATAAGAAATAAGAAGCGAGTTCTTGGGCTTGTTTTTTGTCCCACCCTCTTTGGGCTAAAGCACAATGCAAATTTCCTCTCTGGCCATCCAGGTATCTTTTCTCTTCAAAGCCCATTCTCTGTGTAAGACAGTTCTTGTTCAGTGAGTGGAGTAGCAGCAGACTAAATGATTCTGTATGTGTGATGAACTAAGGAGAAAATACAAGATTAATCTAAAAGCATAAAAATTATCAATTAAGAATTCTCATTAGCTATATATGGTGCCTTAATTGGCCTTTTGGACTGCATAATCTCAAGCAATAATTGTTTGTGGCACTGGCCCATTCCTCTGTGAGTATTATCTATTAATTAATGCCAGAAACCAATTTCATTCTTTTTAAACCTCCTTTCTACAAAGCAGTTTCTTCTGTCCTTTTTTCTAGTGTAAACAGAATGCTTTGATTTTATTTAAAAATAATCAGTAAAGAAGGACTAATTTCATCAGTGACTACAGGAATATCCTGAAGGGTCTTGTCTTACTCCTTGAATATTGGGTGATCTTGTCTTACGATGAGTTTGTAAGTGAAATCCTGTGCTTATGGTGGTCTGTGAGATTTAAGACTTTGCTCTCTGTAGAACCAAAATTTCTTTGGAAGTATGTTATGTAGTTTTTAGTTAAGTATATGCTAATTAAATAGTGTAAGAAGCAAAGGAAAAAGCAAGCAAGAAAAAGGAATGTGGAAGATTACATTTAAGATTCTATAACACCACAGATTGCCTGATCTGTGTCTAAGTGGTGTGAAGAATAACTCTCCTATTAAAATCAACAGACGATAAACATGAATTTTCTATTCAATTTCAAAATGTATTTGGAAAACTACTGATTAACAACTGCAAATATGCAGTTCTAGGGTGTGTAGATAGTGTTACTGCTATAACCCTGTTATACCCTATACCTCTACTTTATACCCTTCTAGATCAGAGTCCAGTAATTTCCAAGGCATAAAATAATTTACTTTAATTTTTTTTTTTGCTTTCTTTATACTTCCATCCTGCTAGGAAGCAGACACCTTCAGCCAACTTCATCAGAAGTTTTTTTCTCATTATTTCTAATGTAAACCTGGATATTTGAAAACTTACAGGAATAAGAAACTAAATTCACAGAATTTCCAGCCAAGTTTTACAAGTCTGAGAGGGTGCTCAGCAAATTTCATTATTTGAGAGTGTTCAAATGGTTTCTCATGCCTTGAATCTTTCTGTGAGTTCACTTCCTTCCTTTGGACACTGAGTTAATATCAAACTTCAGTGTAAAACACAGTTGTAGCCACCACTCTTGTTTGTTACTTCCCCATGCATGTGAAACTGAAATAAACCTCTCACATCGAAAGTTTAGCAAACACCATTTTCCTTGTTGTTGTATCCTCACCATGGCAAATACACGCAGCCTTGTGATCATGATAGGGTGCTAAAGCTATATAGGGGGTTCTCACATATATGTAGGCTGTTCAAATAGAGATACAAAAAATGCAGAAAATACAAAGCTAGAGTAAATTATTCTCCTGGTCATGATGTTTTCTTTCCGTGTCATATGTGGTTGATAATTTACACCCAGAGGGCTGAAATAATTTCTGAAGAGCAAGGAAGGAAAGCTGTTACCTTTCTGAAAAATCTGGAAGCATGACTTTGCAGGGTATATATGACTGGAAATCTGACTGACCTGAGGAACATGTGTAATAATGGAGGGAAATGTCACTTCCATCTCTTAAGTGAAGTCTTCTTGTTAGTATAAAGAGCTGCTCTTCATTTGAATTCCCAGTGTATTATTTTGTGGGTAATTTGGTAAAAAAGATTTTACTTCTACAAATGTTAGTGTTCAGATTTGGTGACCCAGCAAGTCCTTCACGTACTTGAGATCCTGAAGACCTAATCTTGGAATTTATTCTTGAGAATTTCGACTTCTTCCATTTCTCCTGCCAGGTACTTATTTAAACCTGTTTGCAAATTGCAGGCGAAGCAATCACAATTGCTTCATCTTAATTTCATAATAACCCTCTGCCTGCCTGTCCTTCATAGCAGGAGGAGAGAAATGGCTTTCCATAGCAGCTTGCCTTCGTGGAATTGTCTTTTGAAACTAGCTTGGCCATATCTTAGATAATTATAAATAATTGGATTAGCTGCGCTCTGGTAAAGAGTTGACATCAACTGAGAATTTCTTTATGATTGTATCTTAAAAATGAAACCTCTAAAAGTGGAAATGTTTCTTACTATTTAGATGTAATTAGCATCTGTACAAAGTTTTATATTTTAAGAGAAATCTTGAAAAAAATTACCACAATCTATCATTTATGTAAGTATCATTAGCTAGTTTTGTACAGGTCTTCAACTAAGCTAATTGTCAACTTTCAAGGTTATAGAACTTTGCAAAGCTTTATGAGGCATTTGTTGAAAACAATGAGGCCCAGATCCTACAGTCAATGTAAACTGGGCCCAGTAGTTCTCAACAACTTAGCAGCTGGTTTGATGCTCTGAGGGTGTTGGGCTATTATTTTTGCTGAAAGCAGAACAGACACCTAAGTGTGTAATTCCTCATTTGCTGTGTGAGCTGCAGCACTTGCAAAGAAAATAGACTTATTTTTATGGAAAATTCTCTGACAGGTGTGTTTGTGATAGATATCCATCCATCCATCCATCCATCCATCCATCCATCCATCCATCCATCCATCCATCTATCTCTCTGCTTGTGTATAAAGGTTTGCTGTGCTCAATACTGACCAGAGAAAATGGTCTTTGGTCATATGAGATCAGACTCATATGGTAAATTTCCACTTCACTTCTTGAGTTTACAAAGCAAGTTGAAGCAAAAGTGATAATGAAAATCATTGACTGAAAAAGTTTTCTTTTTAAAACAACAAAAAGTATTTTAGTTTCATACACACACACAAAAATGGCTATGGAGGTTCAAAGTCACATTTTGTGTTCCAACATTCAATGCATAACTCAAAACATTTCAGAATAAAATATCAAAATCTTTTGCCTGAAGGGGTCAAAACAAAATGCTTCAGCATGTCAGAATGCTTTTTTCTGTTTTCTTTCATGATTTTATTTCTGAGTGATGAGTATAACCCAAATGAAAATCGTTTCAGATAAGTACCTCTTATAGACTTTGAACTGGTGACTTGGGATTTCAGTTTTGAGCTGTGTGAAGTAGGATTCCAGGAGTGGTTCTTTTGATGCCAGAAATTATAGCTCAGAGGACACCAAAGTCTGATCCTGTTTGGAGGTAAATTTTGATTTGTTTTAATAAGAGTTTTTTTTAAGGCCTTGATGTCAACAGTTGATTGCAGTTTCTTTCCTCCATTTCTCTGGTGGTACAGAATCCGGGTCCAGGCCACAGTTTTGTGTGTATTTAATATTTTTTTTGTCTGAATTTTTGCAGTCCTTGCTTTTCACATGCACACCAGTCTGTTTTGAGTAATACTTTATCAGTGTGTCCCACTATGATTTATTATATCAATAGATCATTGAAGTGACAGCTGGCTCTGATGATGCATGATCTAATACATCATAAAAACAACATCTCATTGGGATTATGCATTAAATAAGATTAATAGATAAAATCCCTCCCCTTTTTATTAGCTGTAAAGGGAACTGTTAATAAGGCCTGCAATGGCATTAGAATGAGAATATTAGACTAAAATCACATAGTATTTCTAGTTTTACCTTCTGTTTTCACTCTTGAACACTGAATGGAGCGATGTATGTCAGAATAATTTTAACTGTAGCTGCAATAAGTAAGAGAAATTCAAAACAAGTCCATCCTTTAGATTTCCCAGTATTATTCAATGAAAAATTTCTCAAAATAATCATATTTTCTCCTGCAAAATGAGGCTATTTCCACTTGCAGCCCAGTTAAAGTTGTGAGAAGTCAATGGAAAGGATGCTTAGTATTCTTGAAGTCAGTCGTAGCAGAGGAAAACACTTTCTGTGAGAGAGCAAGATCTGAGAACCACTCTGAAAGGTCTCTAAGAAATCATATCCAGATGGTCTTCAAATCTGGAAGATGCTGTGCATTTGGTTGAATAGGCAGATACATTACTTTACTACTGCCAGCTAACTCAGATTTACTCATATTTAATAAAGCCATGAAAACAAAAAAAAGAGAAAAAAAAGCCCAACAAACAGACATGTAGAAGAAACCTGTTTTCTTCAAAACTATTGGAATATATAATGCCTCTTGACTGTTTAATCTCTATAATATAGGAAACAGGTAGCTAATGAAGTCACAAGGGAGAGATTGCTTGAAAAATTCTTAGGCAGGAAAAAAACACCTACTTAAAAGTTTACTTGGAAGATTCTCACCTCTCCTAGCTATAGACAGGAATCTGCAGGCATGTTTACATTGTAATGTAAGACAAAAAACATGGTAATGCAGATTATTAGAAGTAGTAGAGAGGCCCACAATGACCAAATTTGTTAAGTTCACCTGTGCAGATCCTCTCTTATAACAACATTAAACAGCTTCATGTTGAAAACAAAAGGAATTGATTTGCTTGGGCTCTTCAAAATACACGGTAGTCAGTGGGCTTTTCTTCCCTATTTCGTGCAACTGTCGTGATTTCACCCCAACCAGATGCCAAGCCCCAGCAGCTGCTCACTCACTCCCCCACCAGAGGGACTGGGGAGAGAATCAGAAGAGTAAAAGCCAGAAAACTCATGGGTGGAGATAAAGACACTTTAACAGGGACACCAAAAGCCATGCACACAAGAAAAGCAACACAAGGAATTCATTCACTGCTTCGCATGGGCAGGCAGATGTTCAGCCATCTCCAGGAGAGCAGGGCCCCACATAACAGTGACTCAGGAAGAGAGACACCATCACTACAAATGTCCCCTCTTCCTTCTCCTGCCCCCCAGTTTATGTAGAGAGCATGATGCTGTATGGTCTGGAATATCCCTTTGGTCAATTGCAGTCAGCTGTTGCAGCTGTGTCTCCTCCCAGTTACCTATCTTCCTTGCCAGCGTGGCAGTATGAAAAGCAGAAAAGGCTTTGGCCCTGTGCAAGCCCTGCTCAGAAATAACAAAACCATCTCTATACCATCAACAGCCCTACACCGATCACTGTGAAGAAAATTAACTCTACACCAAAAAAACAAGCTCATCAATCAAGTATAAAGTCATTGCAGAGGAGATCTTACTACTTAAGCTGAAAGTGAGAATGAGAATGCTTTTTTCCCATGTGAAGCTCATTCCAAATTTTTCCAGAGGCAGAGGAAGTGTTTCTGTCAAATTAAACATATTTGTGATTTGTTGTTAGCTGATTTAGTCTGAAATACTTTTCATTCCTTTTATCTGCTTTGGATAGCTGTGGTTACAACCGAAATCAGAACATTTTTAATAATTTGCTATCATCCAGAAAGAGGGAGTAGTAGGAGCTAGACAGTCTGGCTTTACCTCTCTTGGGAGAAGGGGAAAGAAAGAAAGAAAAAAAAAGGAACAAAAAAAGTGGTTATGAGAAAGGAATCTGCAGAAAATGCAGAGTATTAAACCTTAAACTGAGCTAGCTGGAACATAATTTCTGCTGACTTGTGGAAGTTACCTTATGTTACTGGAACTTCTGATCCTATTTCCTTGCACAGGATCCTTCAATAGATCTGCAGAAAGAGATGCAGCTGAGAAAAGTAATGATAAAATAATCATTGAACTGGCTCCTCTTGATTTTTGTGACCCTTTGTAGTGACTGTGCACAAGCTTCTAACTCTACATTTGTCACAAATATTTTAACTTCTCTGCCGTCAAAGTATTTTAAAAAATTTCAGTTTAGGCTTAGAGTTACTTTTTTAAAAAAAAACCACCGTGGAAACTAGCACTTTAATTCACAAAAAGTTGGGAAAGTACTTAAATGTATGCTTGGACATTAGCATAAATTTATGGAACCTCCTAACCATCTCTGAATCAAGTCATTAAGAATTTTTAGTGCCAGTCAGCATGCATCTGATATTGCTGTGTATTTTCTTTAATTATGCAGCCACAGAGTTAGTTTTTAGTCTATAGGAAAATAATAGAATCCTAGAATGGTTTGGGATTCAACTGGGGTTGAAAATCATCTAGCTTCAACACCCCTGCCATGCACAGGGATACCTTCCACTAGACCAGGTTGCCCAAGGCCTTATCCAGCCTGGTCTTGAACACTTTCAGAGATGAGGCATCCACAGCTTCTCTGGGCAACCTCTGCCAGTGCCTCACCAGCATCAGTGAACCCTCAGTGAAGAATTTCTTCCTAACATCTAATCTAGACTTGACCTCTTTCAGTTTAAAGCCATTCCTCTTTGTCCTATCACTACATGTCCCTGTGAAAAGTCCCTCTACAGCTTTTCTGTACACGCCCTTTAGGTATGACAGGCTGCAGTGAGGTCTTCCTGAAGCCTTTCATTCTCCAGGCTGAACAGCCCCAACTCAGCCTGTCTTCGTACGAGAAGTGCTGCAGCCCTCAGATCAGCTTCATGGCCCTCCACTGGACTCACTTCAAGAGGTCCACATCCATTTTATGTTGGATGCAGCTCTCAGATGAGGTCTCACATTAGAGGAGTAGAGGGGGAAAATCACCTCCCTTGCCCTGCTGGCCCCACTTCTTTTGGTGCAGCCCAGGATAAGGTTGGCTTTTTGAGCTGTGAGTGCACATGGCTGGTTCAGTCTCTCATCCACCAGCACCTCCTTCTCAACAGGGCTGCTCTTGATCCATTTTCCAGCTGGCCTGTGTTTGTGTTTGGAATTATCCCAACCCAGGTTCAGCACCTTGCACTTGACCTTGTTAAACTTCTTGAGGTTTCCACAGGTGCCCCTCTCAAGCCTGTCCAAGTCCCTCAGAACGACATTCCTTCCCTCCAGTGTGTCAACTGCACCACTCAGCTTGGTGCTTGGCAAACTTGCTGAGGGGCTGTTGATCCCACTGTCTGTGTCCCCACCAAAGATGTCAAACACATGTAAAACAGGTAGCAATGCACTAGTGGGCCCAGATGTAATTCAAGGCTTCTGGGCAAACTGCCTTGCATCATTCTTTCTGGACACCTTTGCAAAACTGTAATGGGAATTCCAATAACAGAATGAACAGAAAAGCAGTTGCAATCTGTCCTATTTGCAGAAGGGATTTTTCCTTAGTTTTTGGTGAGGTTGAAGAGATCCCTCACTGAAATTTGCCGCCGGTTGTTGGTACATTATTCAGTCTGCCTACAGTAAGTCTTAACTACATGTGCTGTTGCTGCAAATCCAAAGATGCAGTTTTTATCTCCTCTGAAACAGTATGTGGTAGTGCTTCTAGAGCTTTCCTGCCTTGTTTGGTGGAAGGAACAGCTTAATGGAAATATAAAACTCTCATCTCACACTAAAAAACATGCTGGGAAGAGATGTGGCAACATTTTTTGATAATGAAAATATCTACTTTCACTCAAAAAGCTTATCTGGCCTATTGACTCATTTCAGTGAAACCTCATCTCTTTTCTAAAAATTCAAACCTTCATATTGATCTCCTTTTCCTTCTTGCAAAATTTGGGTGTAGATTAGTTCTGAAACTTTTCTATGTTTCGTTGTCAAAGAGCTTTTAAGAAATCTCCAATGTTTCCAAAAATCAATCTGTTTTCAATTTAAAGTTTTTTTAAGGGAAAGATTTTTCTTTTATTTTTTTCAATCCCAAACTGATTTTTTCCTGTAATTTTTTGTTCAGCAAACAGAAAAATATTTTTTTTGAAAAATGGCAGTTCAATCCAGCAAAGAAAATTGCAAATAGGAAATGTGCATGCCTTTTCTAACAGCGAGACTTAACAACAACTACAAAGAGTTCAGTTAAAAGTCATGCCAGGTGGTTCCTTAGTTGACTTCAAGCAAGCCTGAATAGCTTTCTGAAACTGCCATTTTAATTCAACCCAAATTTGGTGATTTGTTTTTGGGATTAGTGAGGTCAGCTTCTGTATCTAAGTGCAAGTAAAATTATGTTGTTCCTTAAGGTTCATATAGCCTTAAAAATCCATAAGATTATGTAGCCCACAATAGAAATGTAGAATTAGACTGGGAATAGTTAAAGCACTTTTATTCTTAGGTAAAACCTATTCCCTCGAGTAGGAACAATTAATAGGGCCTCTTTTTCTCTGACATCTGGTGAGAGGCAGCAGATTGATCTGCAAACCATTCCTCTTAGCTGATCCCATTTGCTTGCAATGTTACATGGGGTTAGCTTTCAAAATCAAGTGACTCTTCTCCTGCTTTCCCCTCTCATGGAGGAACCAGATGAAGATAAGTAATTTATTTTTCATTCGTATAGCAAAGATGGTTAAAGAAAATGGCTGTTTATTACATTCTGAAACCCAGTGCATCGACCTTGTTCCACTTAAGCAGCCAGGAAAATAGACCTGTGCTTTTAGTAGACAGAGAAAGTGTGTGTATAAATTGCCATGCAGCAGGATGCTTTAATGCACTTAAGGTCACCCAAAATGCAAATACAGAAGGGCTTTCTTTCCTTTCTCCTGTCCCTTTACCCCTTCCTCCCTTTCTGCTTTGTTTTCCCTTCTCCTCCCTCCTTTTCTCTGTCCCTTCTGCCCTCCCCTCTTGCCCCCTTCCTCCCTCTTTGAAAGCCTTTTAGGACCTTTTGTTCCAAAAGCTCAGATTGGCCAAACATGCATACTGACCCCT
>VZRJ01002396.1:220753-258250 GCA_013397565.1 Ptilonorhynchus violaceus
GTCATATATTGCTATTAGAGCAAGACATGAGTGGCAGCAGGGGTCAGGGACTCTGTGGCTTTCTATTAGAGCCATAAAACCAAAATTGAATGATAATTTCACCTGCTCTAACCCCAATTTTTCCAAGATGTGATAGACACTGACCTTAGTGTTTGACTGCTATTGACTATGTAAACTGCAGCCAGCCTAATTCTGCTTACTGAACAATAAAGGTGCCCTTTTTGACCAGGATGGGAAATAAAACAATAAAACATACACACAGAAGATTCAAGCAAACAGACTAATCCAGGTGACATAAAATGATAAAATAATGCCTCACTGGGGAGGTCAGACCCTTTCTTTGACTGGTATTGCCCTCCAGTTATTTCTTCTACCAATTTTCAATTTCTTCTTTTTGGCAGAACATCCTATTTCTGTCTCCAAGTGTTGGGACACATGAAGTAAATCTTAACTGCTGGAGAAGTGCCATCTGTGCCACTTGAAATGTTTGTGGATGTCAAGGGGAGCAGGTTGTTTTATTTTTTGGGTGTGTATTGCAAAAAGTGGGAAAAGTGTTAAATTTTTTTTAAGGAAGTATTTTATTAAGTGCAGGACTATTTCTGAAAACCTTCTTGGTCAAAGAATAAAATTAATAAAATAAAGGATATATAACACCAAGAGTGAGTATTTGATATTAAGTTGTTAAAATACTTGTATTCTTTTATCATTAATATCTAACTTGGGTTTTGTAACCAGGTTCACATATTGCTCAGATGAGCTGAGGTACTTCCTTTTACTTCGTCCTTGATCCAGGTCCACAATGAGAGAATTCCAAAATTTGGTTATTTGCTGGTTTCTATTTTGAGGATTACTTTTATATGTATGGGATAGCTGGTGTAAAATGATGATGTTTAATTTCAAATTAATTGATAATTACTATAAGAGAACTTCAAAAGGTCAAATTCGTTCTCTTTTGAACATTCTACTTACAGCTCTGAAAGAGACCCATAGAAAAATACATTTAGTAAAATAATTCATTTTACAAATTTTCCTAAAGTTTGAGAAAACTTCAAAGACTGTTATCAGTCACAACTTTTTACTTGTTCTACCCAGAAGTATTTATCCATCCCTAGAGAATATGTTTGCCCAGACTGTAGATTTTAAATCAGATTATGCAAAACAATACCAGTGACATCTGTAAGCTTTGCCATAGCAACAGTGAGGAGCTCCTGTGGGTCAGAAAGGAGGACAGCTGTCTTTCATTTCCTATTGATGTCAGTATCCATGGAAACCCCTTTTAATAGTATCTGCATCAGGCTGAGAAAACAGGTAAGCTCTCTTCTAAAAGGGAGTGCCCTAAAATAACAGAATTCTTTGCAAGGTCAGCTCTTCAAAGCCTTGAGGAAGAACCCCTCAGTGGAGAGAGGGAGTACTGTAAAGTCTCAGTTTCTTTGCTAAGAAGTCAGAAAATCACATTAGCATTCTTGAACATGGACAGAGAGAAGTAAAGCCTAGGATGCTACACCCCTGAGAACTCACTTCCTTTGCTAGAAGAATATACAGAGGACATGACTGCGTGAACTGAGATTAATTATGAGCAGAATTCAGTGGGGAGAGACTGACACAAACACATGCACTGTATCTTTAGGAAAAAAAACCCTGAATGGCAGGAACACCATATGGCAAGTGCCCGTAAACTAAGAATATGTACAGAGGAATATTACCCACATGGTAGCATTTTAAAATATCTGTGAACTCAGCACTTTATGGATAAGTGGTTTGGAGGAAATGGTGCTGCCACCCTCTCCCATCTGGGCTATTTGAGTGGGAAACAAAAGTTATCGTCTTTTTAAATCATTATGGTGGCAAGCCATACCCGTCTTCCACTTTTGAGTTCCACAACAATAATTTCCACTACAAATTAACATGAACATGATTTTGAGTAACAAAAGGTTACAACTTTGTTATTTTAATTTGCAAATAAGAACCATCACACCCCATGGTTCAGTTAGGAAGCAGTTTCTGAAGATTTTGAAGTCCTAAATATCCTACAGAGTTAAAAAAAAAACCAAAACACCACAAATCGAAACAAGAAAGCAGCAAAAAAGTGAACCTGAAAATTCAAAACAGTGTTACATTTGAAGGCAGTTTTACATTAAATTTCTAGATTTGGGACTACATCCCACAGGGTAAATTTTTATCGTATTACAATAAGAAAAATAACCTTCCACAGCAGTTGCTACATTGTAGTTAATTGCATAGTGTGGCTATGAATGTGCCATTAGGCTAAAACTTTCTCTTTTTTTTTTTTCAGACACACTTGCATGGCACTGATTGATCTCTTAATCTCTTTCCTCACTGAAAGAAAAAAAAGTTATCCTAATGGGTCAATAGTTTGTGGCAAAGGACAGAATACGTGAATTGTACAGTCCACATGACACACAGGCTGCCAAGGAAGCAACTTGAGGTCTAATGGATGAAGGAATCATACTGTTGAAAAGATCATGTGGTGTAAATTATAAAGATTTCTATACATGTGATTACAAGACAAACCCATGATATGTTCTAACGAGACTTAACAAGTGCAAATTAGATCTTCCTCGTAAAACCACTGTAACAAATTTAGCAAAAAAACCTGTAACAAATTTAGCAAAACAGAGAGGGTGTTGTAGGGAAACATTTAAATATACTTTCTGTACTAATGCATATATAACCCAAATATTTAAAATCGCTGAGTCACCCAGAACAATTCAGGGCAGCAGGGACCTTTGGAGGTGACTTTCTCCAACACCCTGCTCAAACCAGGGCTCATTCAGGGAGTTCCCTGGTTAAGTCTTAACTATTTCCAGTATGGGACACCCCACAACCTCTCTAGACAACTTGTTCCAGTATTTAACTGCCCTCATAGTACTTTTTGTTTGCCTTATCAGACTTTCCCATGTTCCAAATTGTGATACTGATGCTCCTTCCTATCACCAAACATCTGCTCTGTCTTTTCCCACCAGGTACCGTCAGAAAGTCATGAGGTCTCCTCTTACCCTCCTCTTCCTCAGGATCAACCGGCCCAGCACCCCTCTAATTCCCTTTGTCCCTCCAAGGCTCCAAACCTCGACCCTGCACTCCTGGTGCCAAGCAGCAGGCACCTGCACTGCTGCCCTCTGGCAACCTGCTGCCCCTCAGAGTCCCAGGGCAATCCTGCAGAGCTGCTGTTTGCATGGGTGGTAGCAGCCACTAGCTGTAGTGGTTGAGTAACCCAGCACTTGACACAATTTTCCACCTGCTTTACTATCCACTTAACCATCCCAATATCTCACGAAACTGCTGAGAAGGAAACTACAGGATGCTGTATTAAAACTTTTGTTCAAATCAATGTATACATAACCCACTGCCCTCTCCCTGTGCTGGCTACCTTGTCCCAGAAAGCAATCAGAGAGGTTGGGCAGGATTTGCCCTTGGTAAACCCATTACCTTCTTGCCCTTCGTATGTTTAGAAATGGCTTCTAAGACAATTTGGTCTTTTCCCTTCTGGGTCCAGGTTGAGGGCAATGATCTGTAAGTTGCCTTGTTCCATCCTCTCTTCAATGTTCTTTAAGGTGGGTGAAGTGTTTGCTTTTTCGCCCTCTGGTTCCAAAGGCTTCTGTAAGTTTAACCAGCTAAAGTTCTCCCTATCTCAATCCTCCCTCCTCTGGGTACTGCTACCTTTGTTCAAGCTCCTGTAGAAAGCGGAAAGCCCTGAAAAGGCAAAAATCATCAGTTCTGAAGACCGAAGTTGTAATTCTCTTTTGTTAAATTCTCTTAGGGCCTTACACTTCACAGTCTCATGGTCATTCAGGCCAAAGCTGCCCTTGATCTTCATCCCTTCCACCACTTCTTTCTTGTTGGTGAGTAACAGGTTCAACAAAGGATCACCTCTAGTCTGTTGATTGATATCTTGCATCAAGAAATTGCCTGGAGCTGCCAGAAAACTGTGTTGTTTGTGCATGGCTGTACTGTTCTTTCTTAAGATATGTTAGCATCTGTATCTACTCTTTTAAGTGGGCGGAAATTTCAGATTGGTTGAGTTCACTGCTGAAAAACAAAAGAAACCGAGCCTTAAAACAAGTACAAGAAATTGATATTTAAAAAAACTCTAAGAGAATGAAGGAAAAATAAAACCTTTATTCTACTTCATCCTCTTCTTCTGGTTCCTAGAACCTGACTGGTTTGGTAGCACAGGTGTGGGTTAGACACCAGGGCCAGTAGCAGCCAACACCAGCTCTGAGCAAGTCCTTGAGGTCACACTCTTGGAACAACCAGACTGAAGGTTGTCGGGAGGAGTCCTCATTCTGGAGAGAAACTGGCTTTGAGAAACAATCTGGGTTTTTAGAAAGAAGCAAAGTTTGTTTCCTTACTTTCATAAATAAGAAGTGAATAACCAAGATTTTGAGATCCAGGATAGTGTGAATCAATTAACAAATATATATATATTTCAGACACAGATGTTCTCGAAAATTTTGTCAGATATAAGCATGTGCATGAGTGTGGAGGTGGCTGACCCTGCAGCAGGGGATTCTGTGGGTGTTTGGGCTAGCCACAGGAGTGACCGAGCAGCCTGTTACTCCTTGTTCCCTTATAAGGTTCAGTTCTAGAGTGTTCTCCCTTACTCGGCATCCCATTTATCCCTGTCCACTACTCCTCCTCTTGTTTGCCCCTATTGGTTGAAGTTGTATTACCCCACCTTCCCTCCGCCTCCTGACCCTCAACCCATTGGTCCCTGTTGTTCTCTCCACCCCCACTGCCCCTGGGATAAAACTCTGAATCCTCCATTTTTCTGAGTTCTCTCCTTCCCTGACGATTCATGGAATAAACCTATTTCATGGAACACATAAGGAGAACCCCTCCGACTCTTTGCCTCTGCTAAGTACGCCTTTGTGTGTGTGTGTGTGTGTGTGTGTGCGTGTGCGCGCGCACCGCCGAACGCGTCACGGCACCGCTGGACACGCGCCACGCTTTCAGGAAGGCTGCAGGACCCCAAAATCCATTCCAGTTTATACAACACATGAGGACAGTGCACTAATTTATAAGAGAGGAGTAATGAAACATACACATTTTATAGATAGCCTGGGCATGTAGGTAATATTTCTTATTTTTTGTTATAGCCAGGCACTTTTGGAAAATGGCTGAAGTAATATATGGGAGTTTGTGTGTGTGTGTCTGCATACATTCCTATGCTTGTTTGCGCTCAAGGTCAGAATGGAAGGTCTAAGGTTGCTACTTGCCCTTAAAAATCTTTGTCTGAAACTGCCTTTCTGAGCAAGTTCAAGTATAGACCAAGACTTGTCTCCCTAGGCAAGGAGAACTGCCTGTGTTTATCCCAACAGGATGTGGGTTTTACTTTATTTTCACTACTTCTGCAAAGTCTTTTGACTTTTAAAATGAAAATACAAGGGTAAAATGTTATCCTACACTTTAAGACGTCCTTCACTAAATTGCACTACAAGCCTGCCTTTCAGAGTGCTTTGGATACACTTCTATTTCTCCAGTGCAACACAGTAGTCTCAGCAGTAGCCAAAATACATGTTCCTGCGAGACTTTCACTGAAAGTAGAGCCATTGCAGTGCTGTAACACACCAATGTTACACACCAACACACCAAGAGCTGCTTCTGTCTGCACAAATGATCTTCTACGGCTGCTTTGTGAAAGGCTACTTAAATTGTCATTGCGCCATGCAATAGTATTCCACTAGCCTGAGTATCATGCTAGCAGTCAAAATGTTGATTATTCTTCATAGTGGAGTAGCTCTGGAAAGCCTTATACAGGTAGGATTTTGCCCAGGAAAAGACAACCATTTTAGCAATTTCCAATTGTAAAGTTAAAAGACTAGGTTAAAATCTCTGTTCTTTCTGATCACTGGCTCAATTCAAGAATCCCTTGTGAAGAAGGTGTCGTGCTCCTCAGGGTCTGCTATGTTTGCATAAAACACTGTGTTGGATATGAGTGTGAGCAGGGTGAAAGAAATATATTTGAAAAAATAATATTTTGATGTGTAAAGTTTTTTGCCTCAGATAACTACCTCAAAATCAGAGACATATTGGGAGGTCTGGGCAATAGGATCAAGAAGAAAAGGCAGGGGAGGGATTTAGGGATCCCTGAAGAAGGCTATGAAGACAAAACCCTCTGGGTTTAAATTATCCATGGATCAGCTGCATAGATAGCAACACCTACTATAAAATTTTTGTATGGAAAACATTTTTTGTGCTTGTGTATGTGTATGAAAACAGCATTTCCAGCAACTCAAAGCCTTTCTTGAAGTGAGGGGCCCAAAACTGAACACAGTGTGCCACCTGGGCACACTCCTTGCTCATGTTCACCCACAGGTCCTTTTCCTCTGGGCAGCTTTCCAGCCACTCTGCCCCCAGCCTGTTTCGCTGCACAGGACTGTTGTGACCCAAGGTCAGGAACAAATCCATTCTGTCAGATGACGGGAAGTGCTCAAGTAGCAACGCAGTCAATTGATATGCAACATCCAGCTCAGGTACAGTGCAGTGTCACAACATACATGGCAGCAGGTGATTTCAAAGTCAGCAGTGTCTGGAAGTGCCTAGTATTGACTGGTCAGGAACACCGACTGACACTGTCAGCAATTGCTAATGTGTTTTTGTAGCTTCTCTGGATTGATCTTGTCCCCTAGGTTTTATTTTTAATAGGTTTTATTAAATCTGAGAAGCTGTGGCACTGTTACTTTTTACAACTCCTTGTTCACTGCACAGATCAAACTTTATTGTTGGCGTTGTGCTGAAAAGAAGATGTTGGAGAAATAGGTATTATTTTATTTCCATCCTTCTGTCCAGTTAAGAGATGTCCCATCATTTATAGGAAGACTGTCACAGCTTATGTTAACATTTTCAATTTCTGTATCCAAAAAGCACAAAAAAGTGCTGCTAAGTGACATCTGAACTGCTTTAGTTCTGGCCTGCTTCCTACTCAAATATCTTTTCTAACCTAATAATTTGCATTGACTTGTTCAGTTTTTTATTCCTGATGTTTTCGTGCTTTTTCATAAGCCCCAGTAAGTTAATCCTTTTCTCCATTTCCTAATGGAGGGAAACTTCTCTCCACCCAAGAGACCCTCTACAGTGTTTAATCTTTGGTTTTAGTTGAGCCAGGGCCTGCCACTAGCCCTCCTTCATGGCTGGAGTTCCCAGGTAATCCTGTATTACAAGAAGCAATGATGCTGCTCTCCCCTGAGATGAGCAATGTCCTTGCAGAGCTCTGTGCCTCCCAGGCTTTCTCCTACTTGCAGTAGAAATAGCTGGGAGTGTGTCTGTGTTATGTGCCACAGTTATGCTTTGCTGTTGCTTATATTTTTTTTTTAATTATTGTTTCTCTTGTTTTATTTTATGCCTAAATATGCTTGAGTGTGTAACAATGAATAGTTAACTTGAACTTTTTGGGCACTCAGAGGTTCCATTAAGATGTTTATACTTCTAAATACTTATTTATACTTCTAAATTCATAGAAATTTCAGTTTATTAGAATCTGGTCCTTCTTATGTGCCTCTTACCTATACTCTAGAAAAAGTTTAGCATTTATGACTAGAGATCCATCTGTTTTTTGCAACATTGGGTATTTCACTTACAGAAAATACCACTCTTGCTATGTAGCTACTCTTAAAAAGAGGAGTAATTAAAAGAAACAAAACCATTAAAAAGCAGGATTGATTCTAATGCTTTGTAGCATCATTTTCTTACTCTTCTGTTACTAAATTCCCGGGCTTTTTATGGAAAAGATTATATTGGAAAACACTATTAGCAAAAATTTAGTGTGACAGCAAACCATCAGTGATATAGTTTGTCCCTTCTAGAGCTGAGTTCAGCAGCAGGAGAAAGCATGTACATTAATAAGGGGAGGAAGGAAGGTTTGGGAAGGTTTGGGAAGGGAAGGTTTGGGAGAGGAAGGGAAGGTTTGGGAAGGGAAGGTTTGGGAAGGGAAGGTTTAGGAAGGGAAGGTTTGGGAAGGGAAGATTTGAGAAGGGAAAGTTTGGGAAAGTTTGGGAAGGTTTGGGAAGGGAAGGTTTGGGAAGGGAAGGGAAGGGAAGGTAATGGGGCAAATATATGGGGGAAAAGAATGTAATTTTGCTTGATGTATAGAGGAGGGATGAAAGCCACTCCAGACAAAAAATAATAAAAAATGCAATAGACTTTATGCATGGAACCTTTATAAAACTGTTTTGCCTTAGCACTAGTGTGAAATATTTCTTTTCTTGTATCACAGTGTTAAAGGTCTTCTCAGTGAAGAGAAATAGGTAAGATTCGGTTGTCCCCTAAAATCCCATCATTGTCAGTACTTCTTGGCAGACTGTATTGGTTCCGTTCATGTACAGTAGCTTTAAGAAAGCTGAGGTGCTGTTTAGCCATACTAAACAAAAGCTTTTTTTTCTTTTTCACTGAAAAGTGTTAAGAAACCTAAAGAGATTGATGAGATAAGCTCATTCATGTTAGATCTATTTTTATTGCACAGATGAAAGCAATACGTAATAAGTGGTATAATGGTAGTTGTGTTACTTTTAAATAGGACATGAAACTCTTTGCCATCAAATTTGTATGTTTAATGAAACTACTCCGTGTACTGAACAATTGTGCTGTTTTCTACCAATTTATTTCTAATTTATAGGCATTTTTTAATTACATCCAGGGCCTCTTTTTATACTGTCTAACATTTAAAAATACTGTTAAAATTAAATGAGCAGCATTTTTATCTGTTCTGTTCAAACCACAGATGCTAGATTTGATTTTATTTCTTACACTGAGATTGAAATTCTATTTTAATATGCAGAACTACAGTCTAGGGAATCATAAAATGCAGAGTGTTTTCATTAGATGATGTGTCTGCACCTCTAGTTAACAGGAAAGCTGATTCATCACATGGCAGGGATGAAGATACTGGGGCTGAAAAAGCAAATTGACCACAAAAAGGAAAAAAGGATATACCTCTTTTGCAGTATGTAATTGTTTTCTATTGTGTTAAACTCTAATTCTGGCAATAAAACTTTACTCTAAAAGTGCAGCTGGTTTTTAGAGTTCAAGGTAATGACAAGGTTGAAGCATATATTTTTCATTCATTTACAGACTATTAGCAATGGAATTTTAAAGGTTGGTTTTTTTTTTCTTTTGAGTGGTCATTCACTTTGGTTTTTCTCTCAAAGCCTGCATAATTCATGTGTTAGCTTTGTTTGAATGGTTTATTGCTGCAAAAAATGTAGTAAGTGGAATAAAAAAAAATAAATAAAATCAAGTAAAGCCTGCAGAGAACCACAGGTGCAAAATTATTCCTGCATTTAGTGGGCAATATTTTAGCAAAGCATTTTAAATATGAATTTGGCAATGTTCTTACCTTGGTTTCACAACTTACGTGAGATAGCCAAGTTAACTGGATTGGTGATATGTTGCATTCCTATACCAGAGGCACTGACTGCATTCTTTGGTAAGTCATGGTTTGGTTGGAATTTCTTGGAGTGTGGTGAAGCAAAATAGTCAGCTGGAGCTGTCTCATTTTTTGCATGATTTACCATCTTTGTCATGACAGACAGGGTGCTGCTCCATGTGCTTTTAAACTGGGGGCACATTTCTGCTTTCCATAGGAATATCTTAGTTTGGCCTATATAGAGAGAAGTCTAAAAGCATTTGCAAGGGAATGCATCTTGCTTGCTGAATAACAAGCAACAGCAAAAGAAACAGAAATCCAAGAGGGTAAAAGTATCTCACGCAGAATGATGCTTTTGCTTTATATTTCTTTACATTTAATCTCTATTAGCTCCTAGATGTTCCCTGAAAAGTGCTAGATGCTTCTCAATCTCTGGTTATGGTTAATTCCACTAGCCATTGCAGAACTCTGTTTTTCAAATGTGACTTCTAAAGAGCTGCTCAAAACTACCTTTCTGTTTAACAATCCAGTGTGTGTCTCCAGGAACTACTTGTGCTGCTGCAAAAAGGTGTAACACAACTTCAGGACAGAGCTGATGCTCACCTATGATTAATTTTTTCCAAAAATGGACAGCAGACTGTTTTAAGTGGCTGCTTATGGTGTCGAGACCAGGAGGCACTGCAAAATCCAGAAATAGTGTTTCTTGTAACCTTGTGTCCATCAGTGAGAAATTTGGTTTCATATGCACAGTCCACAGTGCAAACGAGTGCTCTGTTGTCCTCTGGGGTTTTCGTTACATTTCTGGGAGCAAAGCACCTTAGAAGGATGCGTAGGTGTAGTGAGAGTATAAAACCCTGTCCTTGTAACATTCTGTTCAAAGTGACCTTTTCCTTATTTTTTGCATATGTATTCAAATATACTGAAAAATATTTTCTAAACTTTCCGTTTATTTAATCTTTTTGCTCAATACATCATATGAGTACATGATGCATTGCATCATGAAATACGGCTGTGCATGTCCAGGCTTGCAGTTTTGCTGCAGCAGTGTATCAACAATGATATTTTAATTGATCCCTACAGTATGAGCCAATTTAGGAAAATGTCAGTTAGGCAAGAGCATTTGGAAATCCTTTGAAGTAAAGACATTTGTGTTCAAATTCTCCCCTTCTGCATATATTTGTTTATAAATTAAAAGAGACACTATCTCTCCCACTCCTTCTCCACATGGCAATACATTCCCTTGATTTCTTCTACTCTTTCAAAATTATAAGATAAATTTTAATTACAATTGGTTAATTGTAGTTCTTTTTTGAAGAGGAAGAAAACCAAATTAATCTCTCAGCTGGGGCCTTGAGTCCTTCAGAAAAACCACACAGCTATTGGCCTGAGAACAGTTCCATGCTCTTGAATCAGAAGAAAAGTGAAGAAAAATAATCAAGGTGCTAAGAACAAAATTATTTAAATTCTTCCACTGTGCTCTGAAGCCAATAGAGTGGTGCTCATTGATTTTTGTGTCTGTGAGTCAAACTCCATAGACATTTAAAAATCTTGATTATTTTCTTTTAAAGGAAGGAGGAGAAAAAAAAAGAAAATTAGCCAAGCAGACCAATATTTGTTAGAACTTTCTTTTTCATTTAAATGTTTCCCAGACTATTTCAAAAATACCCCTCACAATTTCTTCCTTGTTATTTCTTTTGATGGGAACATCTTGGTAAAATTCTTGAGTAGAAATGTATAATGGGGTCAGATTGTTTCTCTGATGCAATTATGTTTAATGACATCTACAAAGATCTCATGAAACCTGTGAGAAACCCTTTGTTTGTTCAGAATTTCAACTGTCTTTGCTGCCCAGACACTTCCCAAAAGTCTCTCTGGTGACTCTCCATCACTCTGTCACTCAGCTGCCCCTTTTTCCATGCATATTCCTATTGCCTTTTACTTTCTTACAGGCCAGGTCCACCCTTTCACCAAATTATAACATAGTCCATCTTTGTGTGTGTATTTCTGCTGAAGCACTTAGAGGTGGAAGGCAAAGGCTGGCTTAGATTGCTGCAGTTTTCATGCTGATGGGTTTTTGGTTGGTTGGTTGCTTTGGACTTTTGTCCAAATGGATGCAATTACACAAGGAAGTATTACAGAGGTTGTGTCTGATTAATATCTGCTCTGCCTCAGGGTCAAAACAGGAGAACATGGCCTCCCTTGCATCTTTACATTTCTATTTGTTTGCTCTCTCATGTGCCATTTTGCCATCTTTAGACCTTTGCAACCGCCCTGTTCCCTCCTTCCAAGAGCTCCTGTGCTTAGATTCCCATTTCCATTTCCTTGTCTTATTTCATGTGGGACGTCTGAAGAGTTATTTTCAAGAAACAATCTTTAAAGTATTTTTTTGGAAGAACATCAATGTATGATATAATAAAAAATTAAAATGCTTTACTTGCAAGATTTTAGAGATTCAGAAATGAGGCTCATAATACCAGGCTGAAAACTTAATCCTGTATGACTACAAGAAATAATCACTGCCAATATTTCAGAGTTTATTGTGAGCATTATTACTGCTTGTGATTTTTGTGTATCAAATAGAAATATTTGAATTGCTGCGAACCAAAATATTTGCATTAGCAATTAATTGGCAAGTATACTAAAATTAACATTTGCTTCTAAGATTTTTCTTTTTGTGTTCATTTTAAAATTTAGAAATAAAATCTATGAGCACAAAATTTAGAAAAACTGAGCCTAAGATTGGTTTCTTAAAGCTTTACAGTTGCTCACCACTTTCTTTATGAATTTCTCTTGGTGAACTGTACATTTCAGCCACATGAATGAATGAAGAGTAGTTGCTCTGCTTTAACCAGAAGGTCTTTATCTCTGAGGACCTCCCACCTCTTGGCTGGTCACATGTTCTTTTGAACATATTAATACCAATATTAGGTTGTTGTTGGAAGATGCTCAGTCCCTGGAAGGTACCCTGTTGGACACACACAGTTACAAATTGCTGAATATACAGATTCAAGAAAGAATCCATACTGTAAGCAAAAGTGGTTTGGCAGTCTTGCTATCAGAACTGTGGTGAGAAAATGTATTCACTCAGCAAATAGTGAAAATGCTGTAAACAAACAAACAAATCTGATGTTTTCTCGCAGTAAGTCTTGTGCAGCAAAGTCAGGGATGTATAAGGAGACTGAAGGTATGTAAGCAGAAATCAGAGAAGTGTGGTGTCTGCTTATGGGGATTACAAAAATGCATTGTATCACAACTCGTATACTGATGCCTTTATTCTGAAGCTCCTCCTGTAAGCTGCTCAGAGCCTTCTCGTGACAGGAGCATCCCTCACACGGAACTTCTTGGCTTTTAATACCACCAGAGCATAACACAAAGGTGTGGCTTGGTAAAGAGTGATTCTTCTCTACTCATACCCTTTTGTAAGTCCCCAAAGTTCCTTGAGGTCTTTGTATGTCTGGGTAGGAACAAGGGGAATAGGGAAACTGTAACTCCAGAGCCATGCATAGGTCCAGTTCAGTAAAGTGAATCCACTGCCAGTTCCCACACTGGAGAAACAGCTGTTGTGCATGCCCAGCGGGTGACCACACTGAGACAAGGGTTCCCAGCAACGGGCAGGACAGCTGATGTGACCGAGGAGCACCTGAGCCCACTCCTGACTGCTCAGCTGCAGTCACATTCCCTGGCTCACCGGATGGACGATCACAGACGTTACAAAAAGCTTCCTGCATTGGATTCCCCTCTGGATTTGGCAGTTTGGCTTTTCCAGGCAGGTAAATGGTAGTCTGAAATTGATGGAGCCTGAGGGGTTGTTGTTGGGTGTGTTGGCTGTAACCTGCAGTGATGCTGGGGTAATGGGCAGAAGAGCTCTGTCATGTGGGCTGATGTAGCTGGAGAAGTTTTCACAAATCTCATGACCAGGATAATGACAGAAAAAAAAAATTACTTACTGCATTTTTAATTGTTGAGGTGTTTTTGTATTGGTTTTGGTATTTTTCTGTGACGATTTATATTTGTGTTAAAGCGCGTGTTTACGCTGTGCAATCAGTACCCTTAGTGTCAGATGAAATGGAAATGAAAAGAAAAAGTCTTTTCCTTCCACTGGAAATACGGTAGGGCATCATCAATTCCTTCTAATGATGGGGAGATCAATTGCACAATACTGATTTTTACAAGTCCGCAAGCAAGGGGACAAACACAATAAAAAAAAATCAAGGATAATGTATAATTAAGGGTACTTTGTTGGTTTAGTTGACAAATGTAATTTGATTTAAATTATTTATGGTAGTACTGCATTTAGTAGTAGATTCATAAGTGCACTGTAGTAGGAACAAGGGGATTTGTAGATTTGTAAAAATAAAACAATACATTGCATTAAAACTAGTTGTACTAAATGTGACACTTCATGCACATACAGTGATATAGATGTACCACTAATCCATAAAACAGTGCTTGTAAAATGCTGTATTATGCTGTGTCCAGTTCAAATTTCTGTTTTCTAGATTTTGCAATTTTCACACAACATTTCTGTAATACTCTAGCATTATTTTTGCTTTCCTTTGTTTTGCCTACCTCAAAACTTGCCATAAAATCCATAAAAGCCTTTAAAGACCTCTTTGTGGATGAGGTTAAGTCACTTTGGAGCACATTTTCCGTCTGCTTTTGCTATTTGTAAGTCACTAAAGAGCCTTCAATATCTTACCTTTTTTCCATCAGGTGCAATGGCAATAGCAACTAATAAATGTGAATTAAAAATCTGTCAAATACAATGAATAATGTACAGAACTATGTCTTCATAGACACCAAGTTTGCAGGTATACCAGATACTTGAACCGGGAGGTACCCTGGACTTTAAAAATCCAGTAGGTATTTAGGTGTAAGTAACTTAATATGACTTCAAAAAGCAGGGCTCCGGTAGCCAGTGAGAAGCCGTGTGCCAATGCTAATAAACTGGGGGAATAGTTTCATTCTAGGCAGCATACTTGTTTTGAAAGTTAATGCTCGTTACAGCGCTGCTACATACCATGAAAGCTTATAGTTCTTACTCCTTTTTAATCTTTTTGTTCCACTTACCCTGAGCCCCAGATATTTCTTTTTCTCTTGGGTATAATCTGGGGAGTCCCACATTTCATTCAGAATTGCTGTTTTAAAAGCATAGGAAACATATTAATAACAGCATTTTTTTTCTTCCTCTACTCTAGTGAAAGCCTAAAATCCATAACTTCTTTTTTTGTACAGAAGCGGATGTACAAAAATAATTCTAAAGTTTCTAGTTCCAATAATTCATGGAACAGGGATTAGGACCTGAAGCAGTGTAGAGGCATTGCTCTGATTTATGATGTGGCAGCTGGGAGCTAGGGGGGCCTATCTGAGTGCCTATGGGACTCTAAAATGCAGTCGTTACCAAAAGAAGATGGTTTACTTCTTTTTCTGTAGGATTTTTGTATAGGTAGTAGACCTTTTTGGTGAATTAATAACAGTGGAATTCTTAGAAATTATTTAAATACAAATCTCTCGTATGAATCTAGGTGAAACTGACCAATAAAAAATTATGCTTTACATAAATGATACTGCAGGTGCTACCTTTCAGTGATATTTTCACATCTGAAAGTGCTGCTGATTGAGATCTGTGGGACAAAAATAAGAATTACTTGGAAATCAATAGGGAACATAAATGAAAAATAAATTTTTGCTCAGCTATCCTTCAGACATCTAGGGAAATCAAACATATTTTCAAAATACTGAAAAACGATATTGAAAGACTGTACATTTAGCACTTTAAAATCTATGTTCTAATGCAAATTCACTACAGGAGATTTTTTTTCTCTCCTGAAAAACAGAATAGATGCTCTAGACTGTTTTGATAAAAAGTCCTTATTCTGGGAAAATCAAAGCACAAGAATCTGAGGACAAAGATATATGGTGTAATGGATTTATTAAAAAGGAAAACCAGACCAATCTGACTAATTTTTCCCCTTGATCTATATCATCAAAATTTCACAGACGTTCACTGCACCATACATAGCACTGAAATAACTCCCAATGTGCTTTTGTATTTGCCTCAGAATAGAACCAAAGCTACCTTTATTGCTAATCAACACAGGTAAGTCTTGAAAATAGTAAAGAAAGCTGCTAAATCAAACACCTAGCCAGAGAATAGGCAAAGAATACAAAGCAAAAGAATCCAATTATCTTATATTTGTTTTGTTAAATGGGTTTTCTGTCAAGGACTGTGGAGAAGAAACCCTTCCTTCCTTCCCCTGTTTTTTAAGCTTGTTTGACTCTATCCTGTAAGGCTGGGAGCAGACAGCACCATATGATAAGCTGTACATTGCTGCTGAGATTTCTGCCAACAACCTCCTCCTACAAATATCAACAATGTGCAGCCTAGGCTTTGTCTGCTTAAGATTTAAAATAACAACAACAGTAAAAAAAAAAATCCCCATATTTTTTTCAATTGTCTTCCAGTTAGTAGTTGTTCAGTTTCTTTACCTTGAAACTGATCCTCCAGCTGAGGAAAATGTCCCCTTCCTCTATCCCCCAAAATGCTCTGGAATTTGTTGTAAACTCAAAACCACAGCTGCAGACATAATTCAAAGAGCAGACGTACTACAGCCCTCAGGCTTTCTGTGGTTGCCAAACTTTTGGATTCTGCAATGTGCCCCTAACACCCCCCCAAACTCCTAAAGGGTGCATAGGATGCTCCACCGCTCTCAGTGAGGACTCTGATCACTTCAGTGTCTCCTCTTTGGACCATCAATGTACATTAGGGGAGGCAAAGCACATAGATATGCCACGAACAAGGTTGAAATCCTTTACATGCCAAGGTTTTACTCCCCAGGTTTGCTGCAGTGCAAAATTTGGGACATATGGAAGCAGTTAGTCACATGGGAATATGAAGATTTGGACAGTTTGATTGAGAGTACCTTAACTGAATGGAGCTGCAATGAGTTCTGGGCAGGCAGGTGAGTAGTCTGGGGTGGGCAGCAAACAGGTCTGGAGGCAGGACTGGCAGCTGGAAACCAAGGTCTGCCTACACTATCTGTGTCACCAGCACTGCTGGAAACCTCATGGGAAAACCTCCTTGCTGAATCTGTCCAACACAGAGCTTTTCTTGTACACTGAACTCCTCCTATATTGCCCCACTGTTCAGACTTTGAAGGGGTTGATTCTTATATTTTTGGGTGTCACTGAAAATGACCGAATGAGGGAGATTAACTCTTGTGAAAGCGAAGCAGTGTTAAAGATAGACAGTAAGGCATTACTTTCCTTTAAAAATGAGTGTTCATCAATGTGCAACTATCTTGACACATATCTTATCCTATTTATCTCTGGAAAAATAAAATACAATTTTAGATAAATGACCTAAATATTTTCAGAGTTATTTCAAAGGCTGTTAGAGATATATGTATAAGGAAAAAATAAGATATCACAGATAGGTGACTATTCTTAGATCTGTACCAAAACCTTACTTTTGTTGTGGTTTTTTTTCCCCTCTGTCTGTATTTCTCAGCCTCCAGAATATGGAGGTATTTCCCCGCCAAGATAGTAAGGAACATAACTGTTGTAAACTTTCTCTGCAGGGCAGTCTTTACATAAAGAATGTTTTAGTTACATATTCCCATTTAACTTTCTCTTTAAGCACATTTTCCCCTTCTAGTCACACCACACTCCCATCAGAATCTCTTCATGCTGTAACTGAAGTTGCTGGTAGTCATTAAGACGAATCCAACTTATGTTTTAATCTGCCTCTCCCTAATTTGGAGTTTCTGATGTCCCTGAAGTGTAGCTAGGTGGGTCATCTCACAGAATGTAAAAAAAAATATTTATGGGTGTCACAGTGCCTACTAAAATGTGTTTGTCTATTATCAGTGCCATTTTTTCTGCACTAATTATGCATTTCTCAGAAATCTATAGCTTGCCAGCTCTGCCTTCTGCCTCATATAGTGTGGATTAAAACTATCTGCACTTGACATTGGAGGCAGAAGGGGAAGATTATTTTACAGGGTCAGGCCTTATATTATTCAAGCTACAGCTTGAATGTAGATTTTCTTTGTGAATATACAAGTGAATATGGCAGGGCTTAAATAGATGCCATTGGAAAGAAATTATGTCAACATATATAATATGCTTAGCAGTGTACAACTTCTCCCACCTGAGAATCAAAGTGAGACTTTGGCTGTATAAAACATATCTTACAGGTTTTACATGACTGTTTCAGTGAAACACTAACTTTTATTTTTGGCTATAACTCTGTGATTGAAGGTGATGTCAAAAAGACTGGCTTAATGTCCAGTATTAGATGTTTGCTTGAATACTTTGCTGAACTGGGGAACGGGTGTCCCTGAGATATTCTGTGGAGCTTCTGAATCTCAAAATAGCCCTAAGTAAATCTACTCAGTCACAAAGACAATTTTTAATACGGTACGCTACGTAGCATTAGATTTGACATTTTTATATATGTATTATTGCTGAGATACAGTTGCTGTGGGAGGTGTAATTCAGAATTTTCCAACCCTTGCACATTCAAAAATCCCTGTCACAGCATTACGCTAATATGTTTACAGTAATATTTCCTTATTTTATTTATCTGAGAGTTGTACTATATCTCAATTTATAGAGGTCTATAAAAAGTATCTAATTAACCCTCCCCATGTTACCCAATTATTTGAGTTTTTATGTGAGGGATGAATGTCACCTTTAATTATCAGATGCCTTATTAAATTGTTTAATTTAAGCTTTATTTATGTTCTTGTTTCATTCATTTCTGAATAAAAGTAAAAAACACAACAGTATTTGCTTATAACAGTACTTTTAAGCAAAATATTAAAGTAGTTAATTTCTTATCAGAATTTGCTTGACTGGTTAAGGAGGTACTTTCTGTCTTTTTACTCTTCATACTGAGGCAATGGGGCTGTTCAGATTTAACCAAAACAAGTCTGTATCCATCACATCTTAGAATAACTTTCAGACATGTGGCATACTGCATAAATAATTGATTTCATCAGGGATTATGTCAGGGTACAACACAAACAGTTAAGGTACATTTGGCTTGAACTAACAGATATATGTGGAAATAAATGGTATTACCTAAATAGGTGCATTTTTTTTATATCCTGTTGGCATTGCCATTGACTTACTTAAGAGAGAAATCAAATCAATCACGGCATTAGATGCTTGATAACAACTCAAAACATTTGAATTTTGTCACAAACAGACCTCTATCAAACAGTGTCTTAATCAGTAGAAGAGAATAGAATAAATGCCCTTGAGAAATGGTGATGCTGGCTGATAATCGTAGCACTACCAGACCTTCTGGGAGCTGACAACAGGCTTGGTCTGGTGGGGTCTTTGCTCACCAGCCTGTTTTGCTTGGTGCCTGTTTTGGCACAGGCTTAAGAAATGTCCTAAGCCTCCAGGTAGCTCTGAGGCTTCACAGTGTGCGTGTCCCTTCACCAAGACAAAACTGGCAAGTCTGGCTGGGTGCAGAAACACGGAAGGAGAAGCCAGCACAGAGAGAAGAAAACACTCAGACTAAAAGCTGCTGCAGAAATCTCCCTGCTTGTTCGACTTGTGGTCTGAACCAGGCCACCATGGTCTCCACACTGGCTCCTACTATGATTTATTCTCTCAAAGGAGAAATGCCTGGGAGTAGGGACACCCTGGCCCCTTGGCACCCTTTTCACCTGCAATATGTATTGATGTATTTAATTTATATTGATGCTTCCCCTTGCCTGCTGTTGTTTAATCCCTGCAGCTGGAAGTTGCGAGACTTCATTGCCATCCCCATTCGTGATCTGGGAGCAAGCACTTAGCTGTGACTATGGACACAGTGAAAGGCAAGATACTGTCATCACAATACAGGGCACTAGACTGGGCAAGCTGGGGAGGAAAACCTGCCTTGTTCTCACCTAAGAAATCGGTGCAATTTGGTGTGCAGCTGGGTGTCTCACAGTGCTGAACTTTAAATCACAGAAATTCAGACACAGAAATACATGTTACTTATTAGAAAAGCTGTGGTAGAGTCCAAAGTACACTTACATTCAGTATAAAAAATGAACATTTTTCAATTTTATTTTTGTCTCATTTTTTTCTCCTTTTACCAAAGAGTATATTTCAAAACATTCACAAAATATGTACAATTAGAGGAGAACCTTACATTTTGGGGCAAAACAACCTGCTTAATAAATTAGTGACAGATAGACTTTTAGCTAGAAATTTCAAATTCCACAAGCAACATATTCCAGTTTATTTTAAGTGTAATAAAAATACTTGTATGTAAGATGAATTTCATTGTATACAACTATTTCTGTCGTTCACCCACCAAAACATGTCAATAGTATGAGTTGAAAATACCAGCAGAAATACATCTCCAAGCTCAGCCTTTCTGTATGGAATTGAAATTTTCAAGGGCTACGTTCTCAAAAACGAGTGATTTATAAGAGCCTTTAAGAGAAGACTGGCTAGGGTTTGAATAACTGTAAATGTTTTTCTTCCCAAAATACTGTTTGCACAAACAATACCTGTTTTAGTTTAAAGTATGTATTTATGTTGTATAGTTCCATATAATTTAGTATAACAGCAATGACTGGCCATATAAATTCTCTGTGGCTTTTGGCTTCTAACAACCTTGGGTGAGTTCATAAAATCATGAAATCATAGAATGCTTTGGGTTGGAATGGACATTAAATATTATATAGTTCCAACCCCCCTGCTGTGGGCAGGGACACCTTCAACTAGACCGAATTGTTCAGAGCCCCATCCAACCTGACCTTGAACAATTCCAGGGATGGGGCATTCACAGCTTCTCTGGGCAACCTGTTCCAGGAGTCTCCTGGATTGCCTACAGCTTGCCATGCTACTTTTCCAGCAGATGTATGGGTGGTTGAAGTCCCCCAGCAGGACAAGAGCCTGTGAGCACAGTGCCTCCTGTAGCTGGAGCAGGAAGTTCATCACCAGAGAATGGATATTCTGTAAGGCAATGTGTCAAACAGCAGGAAATCACACAGCTATGGAACCTTCCGCCTTTTGCAGAGTCATGGTGTCATAGAGCCGTGGAGATGGACAGGGACCTTGCATCTCATGCCATCAAGGTTTGAACATCTCTGAGGATGGAGACTCCACAAACTCTCTGGAGTCTGCCTCATTGCTCTGTACCCACTGCAGCCCCCTGATGAGGTTGTTACAAGACTAATATCCCCCATCTCCGTCCTTGTTCTCATCTTCTTCACCTACCAATCCCCAGGCTGAACAAGCCCAGAACTCTCCACTTGCTCTTCTACACTCTCTGCTCCACCTCCAGCCATTGTGGGGACCTTCCAGCAGACTATAACCTTAACATCAGACTTTGTCTTGTGCCAGGATCCAGCCTTGACCCTGAGCTTCCAGTATGGTCTCACTGAGGCTGAGCAGCAAGTCAAGATAGGGTCATCCTTGTTGCTGCTGTGACTGAGCAAAGAAAGCCCACCTTTGGCATACTTTGCTGCAAAGGATCACTGCAGACTCTTTCTGCCCACCAGGATTCCTCTGTCTTTTATACAAGGGTGCTTTGACACTTCATTACAGCTTGTGTTGACCCTTAACATTATTCTGTACATGCAGGACGTTGCATTTGCCCTCACTGAACCTATGGTGACTGATTTCCATCAGTCAATTTCTCAGTCTTTCAGGGGTCCTCCTGAATGTCTGCACTGCCCTCCAGAGTATTGACTGTTCCCCTCAGCCCCATCCTTCCCACCACCAGTTTGATATCAGCTGCAAACTTGATAAAAGTGCACTCTGTCCTACAATCTAGGTTGTCCATAAAACATTTTATAGTTTTGCTTCTAGTCCCTTGCTGGATGTCACTAGCTACTGCTACTAATCACCAATAGCACTGATACATCTCTTTGAACCCCAAAGTCCAGTCTATTTTCCACCCAATTTATCATTTGCTAATCAGATCATATCTTGCCAATTTGTCTACAAGGTTGCTAATAGAAATCATGTCGTCTTGCTAAAGCCAAGGTGGTCACCATCCCTCGTCCACAGCACCAGTCATCTCATCACAAAAAGCAATCAGCTTGGTCAGGCAGAATTTGTCCCTGATAGATCAACGCTGGCTGTTTCCAGTCAATTTTTGTCTTTCATATGCCTGAAGGAAGCTAGTTTCAGTTTTTATTGCTGAATTAATACACTGCTGATGAGATCCTCTTGGAAGATGCAGACAGAAGTTTGACAGATGGTTGTCATTTCCTTGCATTTCAGCAGCTGGATCCCACTGGGAAAATTCAGAACTGTCCTAAATAGTAATTATCCTTCAAATTTATTTATAATATACTAAATTATTCTCAGAAATTACAGTAAACAACTCTACGCGAGGCTTTACAGCAGTGGCAGACCAAAGAAGTTAGGAAACATAATCTAGTAGTCCATCCTGACTTTTATTTCTATGAAAATAAGAAGTGTAAGGTATTCAAATTACTCAGTAATGGAAGTTATTCAAGTAAGTCAGTAAGGGAGTCATAGCCAAATGAAGATAAAAATTTCTGTATCTTGAGGCTATACATCTGATCTATTCTTGGGGTAGGAAACATCTATTGCTGGATTACATTTCATGTAATGTTTACATGTTTACATGTTCTCTCAAGTCTCTCTCAAGGAATGTAGTAAGAAGCAATCAGCAGAAAAAGTAACAATGAAATATGCTGTATTGTATGTTAAGAGAAAAAGCAACCCACAGATCCAGTCCTACAGGATTTCTGAAATGGTGTGGGCAGGCAAATGTTACTACTCTTGTAGTACTGCATGAACAAGGCTGTTTGTCTGTGGTGGCGTTGTGATAGAGCTGTAACAACATCTCTGAGCACTGCATTAGCTTTATCAGCTTAAAGGAGAGAGTGAAATGTAGATTCATATCCTGAACTAAAATAAGACATTTTAAAGGAGACTTGATTCTTCTGCTAAAATCAATGTAGTTGATAAGAGTTTCCATTTATTCATTTGTGCCTCGCTGCCCTACTCTACACTTCTGGTATATCATAGGTTGCTGAGTGACCAGTGGAGCTGGGCTGCAAATGTGTGCTGGACATTCACAGCCAGTATGCTTTATTGTGGTGTACTTAAAACTGAGATGTTGCAGGCCATAATATCACTCTAACACTGGGTTTTTATAGCTGTTTTCTGTGAGGCATCAAACGAATTTGAGTGTGGAACTTAGAATACTTCTCACTGCCTTTTATCTATGAGGCTGTCTGGAAAGCCTTTTTGCAAGAACAGGTGGGTAAAATATTTGAATATCCTCACTTTACTTAGATACTATGTGGTGACAGCAGTGCACAACTCCCTTCATGATCAGGGCAGGCTCAAAAGCAGGGAAAGCTTGCAGTAAACTGATAATATATGCTAAGAGTCATATACTCACACAAGGACAGAAGCTTTTTGCGATATAAAAAGAGCTGAAGGAGTTATCTGGTCCTACTCCCTGCCTAACGCAGGGCTAATGAGAACAGGTTGCTCAGAACTATGTTCAGCTGAGGCTCAAGCAACTCTATAGATGGAGATACACATGGCCTCTTTGAACCACCTCCAACTGAATTTCCACTGTCATGAAGAAAAAGTGTTCTTAACATTAAACCAGAATTTCCTGTGTTCAGTATTGTGCTTGTTGCTTCCTGTCCCTCCACCTTCAACATGACAGCAGTGAGTTCTCCCCTTCCCCTTCTCTTCCCCAGTCCAAACCTTCCCACCCAGCCTTTATTTCCCTTGACCATCCTGAGAACACTGCACTGGGCTCAATACTATGCATCAGGACCTGTCCTGCACTGCGAGTCCAAATCTGGAGCTTGCATTCTCTGTGCAGTTTCACTGGTGCTGAAAATTGGAGATGCATGGTGAAGCATCCCAAAATGCATGAAGCCACCACAAAACATGTCTCCTACATGCAATTTCCAGCCCTGCAGCCTGTAATCAGACAAATCAGACAAACTTTGGGAAAGGTTCCTTGGCCTGATAAAGGACTTTGTGGCCCCTCTCTTATTTTTGTACTGCGAAGATTTGGAACTGGAAGCTTTGTCCACCCAGGGAATGGGAAGGACATGACCTTCAAAAAAAAGTGTTGTGTCGCATCTCTGTGACATAAGGTTTTCTTAGGACTTTATATCTGTGTTAGAGCTCCTCATCTTAACAGACCTCTGAGCTGAGCTATTTTAAATTACAGAGCTGCAATACAACCTTGATATCTGACAGACCATGAGTATGCTTTGCGGGTCTGACTTTTAGTGTTCATGAAACATAAGCTAAGACTGAAAACTGATATTTCTAGCTCAAAGTTCACACCTGTAAGAAGTTGTATCCTTATATGTAGATAAAAAATATGTATTTTATTAGGCTTGCTGGCACCTAGGTGTCATTTTCTTCCCTTGCTGAATATGAAACTGGCTGATATAGATACTTGAGATTGATGTGCTGCAAGCAAAATAGTCTGTCCCAACAAGTGCAGGATTCTCTTATGATATTTTGATATTTCCACTACAAAGTATGCTGAAATGAGTGGGCAATATAAATTTTCTGCAAGATCTTTGAAATTAAATTAATAGAACATTGCATTTATTGCAGAACAAGTGTAGCTATATTACACAGAGACTCAGAGCACATAATTTGTCAATTTATACACATTAGTAGGTCTGGATTATGTATGTGGCTTCCCAGGCTCCTAACTCAATGTACGCATTCACTGAACCATTTGCTTTGTTGCTCTTTTATTGAGTCTGCTCCACTCATCTCAACAGGGAGGATACCTAAAGTTGTTTACATTTCTTTCTGCAGGATGTAAAGAGAGAAGAGTTGAATCTGCTTTCTCATTCCAGTCAACTATCAAGCTCCTCTAATACTAATAATCTAAAATAACCCAGAAGTCTTTATTGCCCGCTCATGTGTTCTGTACCTATATATGGGCAGTCCATTGTCAATATATGCAGGAATAAACAAATTAATTTTTCTGCTTGCACTTTATTATGCTTTGGATAAATCACAGAAAACAAGGACATGTCCAGAATACTGCTTCCACTGATTTCAGTGCACCTAATTTCTTTGACTACTTGTAAACTGATCCAACACTGGCAGAATCAACCACCAATGAGATATTTTCATGGAAAGCCTTATATTCTCTTAACCTTACAATTTGTTAGCTTGGATCTGATTGAATGGAGGTTTGTTTATTCTTCAAGATGTAAGTATACAGAAGGTAGACACTTGTGGAGTGATGTTATCTGTCAACATGTTAACACAGAATTATTTGATGGTTACCATATTTAATTAATTTTTAATATTGGTTACTGTTAAGTGTTCTAGATCCTTAAAATGCCACCAAATATAACCTGTCCTTTACTGAATAACTCCAACAGAGCATCTTGAAAATGTGTGCCAAGACAGGACAAATATGCTGGCATGGAGACTCCAGCCATGGAGGTGTAGTGCTGGCCATGGAGCCATTTCAGGGTGATGGGGTTAGGGTGAGCCTGGTTCTGGGCACTGCAGACGAATATGCAAACCCTCTCATGTTGTCCACTGACCACTCCCAAAACACATTGGTCAAAGAGTGCCAAAGGCATTTGGGTACTCTATCTGTTGTGTGCTTTTTAATCTGTGAATGGCACAGGGTTATATGTTTTTAAACTTTAATTGCTTTTAAGAGTTGACCTTCTTGTTATATCACTTAATTTTCCTCTGTGATGATGAATATAGCTTTTGCTCTTACCATGTCCTCTCTTTCTGTGTGTTTATCTGTCTGTTTCTGCAGTGTAGGTAGACTATAATGACTCCCAGATGTAAGGCAAGTCGTATTTTATGACTTAACAGATTTTTAACTTAACTTTTTAAAACTAAAATGTAATCTCATTAACTAGATCATATACTTTTCCCCTACAATTTAAACAAGGACATGAAGAATGTATATAATATATGGTATAATCTGCCAGCCAAACATCAGTCTTGTCATTTTGCTATATATCCTTCACATATAAAATGCAGAAATATTTGAAAAATATATTTATTATTTTCCTCACATGCCTCTTTAGTTTAAATTGAAAAAATATTGTTCTAGTTGATGAAGTGTAAGTCTTACCAAAGGTAAAGAACTGAGTTGGAATAAGGAATTCCCTCAGCATGTATGAAATGCAATACAATTAGATTTGGTTTCTTCCCGGTTTAATTTAATTTATCCCCTTAGGAGAGATCCATTCACCATATTTAATTTAGCTGTAATACACTGTAGAAATATATATTCCAAAAAAGAAAGCTTAATGAGCTGAAGTCATGTATCATAAGCTTCCTATTTTCCACCTGACCTTCTTACAAGCTTTATTGTTTTGGTTCCATTAAAACTTGTAAGGGGAAAGTGAGAGCTCTGAAAATGTTCTTGGTTTTTCAGCCTTAGTGAAGAGCTTGCTTATTCATTGAGGCACCATCCTAATCCTGCTGAAATCACAGTGCTTGTTCCCCAGAACTGTCCCCAGCCCCAGTGGCATCACTGCTGGGATGCTGCCTGCGCAGGGCAGGGCTGCACAAGGCTTGTGCCCCAGGCACACATGGGGACCTGCTGGCTCCCCTCTCCCCCTGCCCTCGTCTATCTGTGGCAAGGCAGTCCCCCAAGTAAAGAAGGTTATCTACTCTTTTGCATAAACCAGAAAGATCTCTCCCTTTTCCATGGCCTTGCAGACGGATTGACGCCAGGCTGATATGACAGTGAACAACTGCTGTAAAGAGAGATTATGCTGGTATTTTTATGGCTGGTAGACACCATACTTTACAAGGTATAAAAGATTCACTCTAACACACACAAGGTGGAAAAAATCCTCTATACACCTCAAAGTGTGAGAGGATTTGGACCCCTCAAGCTGGGATGCTGGCTTTGAGTAATTCTTCTCTTCTGCAAGTTGAGTGAAAGAAGCCTCAGCCCACCATACCATTCAGGTTTGGTAAGTCGTATGAGCTTCTAGTCTTTACTATTCCTTGACTGATCATTGTGTTAATCCATACTGTGCACTGTATAACTCACTAGTGAAACCTTTTGTTACCCTGTGTAGTTAGCAATTGGCATATTTAAGCCTATTACTGACAGTGGCACAGCGTTTGTTACCCTGCTTAGTTAGCAATTGGCATATTCAAACCTATTACTGATGGTGGCACAGTGTTTTGTTACCCTGTGTAGTTAGCAATTGGTATATTCAAACCTAACACTGATGGTGGCACAGTGTTTATTAATATCCCTTTTGTTTTATCCCTGTGTAGTAATAGTCTATTTTAAGTCTTATGTCTGTTTTGTGTCTGTTAATAAATAATTCGTTCTATAATAGACTGAATCAGTCATCATTCAAAGAACCTATGAATGAGAGTGTGTCTTGGGGTGCTGGCCACTCTCGGTAACGTGACTGCCTGCTGCCAGAGGCCTGGGCAAAAGGCAGAAACTGATTTAACCCACATATTGCATTCGTAACACTATCTGCCCCTGTGCACGTTGGCTCCAACTCTCAGAGCAATGTCCAGCTGATAGTTTTTCAAGCCTGAGGGAATACAGCTACATCTAGGCTGTGAGGAGATGCTCCTGCTGCTCATTGAGCCCAGAATGGGCAAGGAATACAGTAAGAGTGAACCACTTTTCATTATCTACATAAAAGAAATCTGTACTGGAAGTGCCACTTCTGACTTCGTCTGTGTGACAAAATACTCATGTGTCATCACTAGTATTCAGAACCTTCACAAATAAGACTCAAAAGGAAAGGATTTCGTTTTATCCACCTATCAGATTATGATAAAGGGCTTATATTTTGTGTTGTTTTCTGTGTTAACTGGGAATTAGATAATTTACTGTCTTTAGAAACTTTCTAATGAAAGCATTAAATATTCCAGGATTTCAAGGGACACAAATGATGTGAAATCACTGCCTTAGTCATCAATTCTAGTGACATTGACGGATCTACAACTAATTTATATGAAACAGATATTTTTCACCACTTTTACTCCAGTATCCATTCTAGCAAACCTGCTTCTGGGGAAACTGAAGGAAATTTTTCTGGGAATGAAGCATTAACATGACACTTCTGTCATGTGTTGAGAGATATAATTTACCTCTACAAGCACAGATTAGGTAGAGATACAGACTTCATATTTATATCCTCTGTCAAGTGGATACTCTTCACACTCTGAAAATGAAGGTGTAGGAATGAAATAAAATAATAAATACATAATAAATAATATGAACCTCTAAGATCACATTGTTTAATAGCATAAATTGAAATGCAGGAGTTTAGGAGAGAAAGGAAGATAAAATCTTCAGAAGTATGCAACTTTTTTTTTCTGGAGCATGAAGAAAATAATAGAGTTTTTACCTGCCTAAAGATCTGACCTTTGTTTTCTGCTGCAGCATTAAATGAACAGCTCTGCATACACACAGGACTTTCTAATCCTGATTTGCTTTATAAATCTGTAGATTGGTAGCAGCTTGAGGCATTCCAGCAATGTCAATATCATCCTGAATAAAAGTGGAACTGTGTGCTCTGTTTTCTGTAAGCTCAAGCCTTTGATATTTCTGATCCATGTTTTTAAACTGCAGAACATCCAAGTCACAAGACTGTAGATATTTTTACATTTTATAACCTTGTGTGAGACTAATGACACAAACGCCTTTGTCAAGGATAGATACCGGCATTAGTATTTTGGGACGGATACACAGTCAGTGCCTTGCTTGAGATGGAGTGAGGCAACCTGCATTTTAATCACAAATCAGCAGGAGAAGGAGCATGATACACAAACATTAGCACTGTAGCAAAACTTTAGACAAGACCAATATGAACAAAAAAGCAAGTGAGGAGAGCTGGTGCAAGCCCCAGGGGCTGTGTTCCGTAGCACTGTTCACAAGCCCCTCCAGTGTGCAGCAGCTGCACGGGGCATGGAGGCGTGCAGGGGTCAGCATCACTTTGGCATACTAATGAGCAGGGCAGTTTATGTGTCATGGCTAATGAGGCATGCTGCAGAGCTGCTTGGGGGAGACTGAGCAACACAGAGAGCCCCGCAGAAGACCAGGTGTGCAGGGGCCACTGCCAGCTCGCATCTATTGATCTGAGATACCTAGGGCCAGGGTCTTAGGGAAATAAAAGCGGTGTGAGCCTCAGGATTGCTAGAGACTGTGTTGGTTCCCACAACTTCTTTAGGCTTTTGTGTTTTGTGCAGCCTTTGTGTAGCTGGCAAGGTGAGTTTTACCATGTGCTAATCAGGCTGCATTAAAACCCAACGGTTTGCAGCACTCCTTGGTCATGACAGCCATAGAGGACATCATGGGACAAAGCAGAGCCTGGATGTGTTGCTGAAGAAGGACTAAACTACAGTAGTAAGTAGGATCAGGATCAGTATCCCTGTTAACTTGCCAAATCCAGTTGCTAGATTTAATCTGACCTTACTGGGATTTACTCAAATGCCTGTGTATGTGAGCTTGCAATGCACTTATCTGGATACTAAGGTCAAAGAGTGCAGAACAAGTATTTGGTGCTTAGGATTATATGTTATTGAAATTTAAGTATACTTGCTTGAAATCATTCAAAACTAGGCCTACCCATTAGCTGAAAACACAGAAATTAAAAATAAGCTTGCATTTAATATCCTCTTTTGTGATGTTTTCTGGAGAAATACATGAGAAGAGTAAAAGAGACTTATACTGACTTATTTTTCATCTTATTCTTCTGAGAAAGCCAGGAACAGTGGTAGCACATAGGGTAAAAGAAGAATGGATTTCTTAGCCCAGGAGAGCAATCTTGTGAAAAAGTACATTGGGTAGAACTAACGCAAATCCTTATAGTGATTCTTCTCTTAAAATGTTAGGGAAGGATGCAGGGTTGGGGTTTTTTGTTATATTTTGGGTTTTGTTGGGTTTTTTTTAGGTTTTGAGGGTTTTGAGGTTTCTTTCCCATTTAGTTATAATCGGTAAATCTGGTCTTTTTGTTACAGTTTGAAGCAAATAGGAAATTATTTTTTGAAAACCATATAGTTCCCACAGCTTGGGAAGTAAGGGCCTTTATAGCCATTTAAAACTGATTTATATTTGTATAGTTTATTACCCTTCCTGTACAGGCAGGTAAAGCATCTTTGTAGTGGTATAAAATGTCCACACTAAGATGATTATCCCTTTCCAAATGTGTCAATAAAGCAGGTCAGTTTTCTATAACAGATGAAGTCTGAAGAGTTTATTCAATTTGCACAAAAAATTACATTTAAAGCGTAAGTGAAACACTCAATGGAGATCTTAAAGTGTTATAAACAAGGTTACATCTGCACTGCGGTGCCTGGGTGGTACTGCAGATACAGCTGAGCTGTCCAAAGGACAGGTCAGTGTAAGCTGATTTATCTTCCAGTTGGTGTTGGTGTCTCAGCTGCTTTGAACTGAGAGGACAGGTGCTCTGGGTCTATGCTACATCTCAGCTCCTACTTTTCGAAGTTAGACAAGTGCAGTTTTCTCAAAGGGATTATCCAGATGCCATCACTATTTTGGAAGTCAAAAGTAGAATACTGTTTGCCTGCAGGGCGAAAAGGCATGTTTTTATTTTTGGCTTGAAACATTTACATTTTTTTTAAATGAAAGTCAAATTTCCATTAACAAGCATATGCTATGAGTAAATTGCCCAAGGAAGCATGTTCTAGAACATTTTTCCAGTATGAGCACTGAGTAAAAATCATCCAAAATCCAAACTAAAACAATGAACTTGGAAAAAATACCAAGAACTACCAAGTAGTACCAAAATAGCAGAAGGCTACTCTTGTTTTCCCAGGTTTGTAATCTGCTTTTTTTCAGTGTGATGAATGAGAGTTATTTGTGACCTACTCTGGGGAATCACATCTGGAATATAAAAACAGATGACTTCAAACCAGAGAACTGTTTTGCATGATATGCAAATGAAAAGCATATTCTCCTTGCACTTCTGACTACATTCAGCAATAATTACCATTACTGGAATAAGCAAGAAATGCTACAGTTGTTTGTGGTAAAAAGGAAATATTTATGTTAATGTTTCTTGTTTCCTTCAGCATCAGTTTAAACAATCTGTATTTAGAGGTTGCACTTCAGGTCATATCTCCTTCTGCTAAGAGTACAAGAGAGAGGGTGTTTGCCATGGGAGATACTAAATAACTACAAAAAAAAAAAAAAAGAAAAAAAAGAAGGAAACAGAAGTTTGGGAAGGTGAAGGAATAGTTCAAGAATCACATAGTAAATCATGACAGAGCTAGGATAATACCTAGATTTCTCAGTTCTGGCTCAGTAAAAACATCTACTGGATATGTTTCTTCTCAATGCATAATATGAACATACAGTACTTTGTAAAAAAGGATGTACTAGACATTTTGTTGTTATTGACTTAAACTAAATCTAAGGGGCATTTAAATCTGTGCAAACAAGACTTTTTAAAGTAATGCCTAGTATGAATACTAACATAGTTAGGTTTTCAGGTTTATGAGCACAGAAAATCCACTGAAAATATCCCTGTCACTAAAGCAGGTTGTCCCTTTTGAGAAGAATTTCACAATAAATACTTTTCCTGCAGTCTTCGCAGATGCAAAAGGTGCAACACAGGACTTTGGAAATGTGTTTCCTGTACTAGGCAGTTTTAAACACTAATATACAAGCAAAGCAGTAATAAGCTTTCCATAACTATTGCTGAACATGCTGATGCCTAATGTCAGGGCCTATGATGATGACAGATTTAGAGACCAGAAAATGAAACATATACAATATTTTATGGAGATCCTGCCTTTGTTCAGCAGGGAAAAGGCAAGTCCCTCAGTATCACACAAGAGTTGTCTATATTTACATTTGCCTCTTCAGGGACTGCAGGAAGCTCCCTGCTCTCATGACACCTGGGAATTCATGGTCACGTTGCCTTTAAGGATTGCAGACTCAACCTTAGGACATCCTGCCTGCATTTTCTGCTCATTCGTGTAGCACAACTGTTCCTCTTAGCACACACTGTTCCTCTTTTCTGGGAAACCTTCAAACCCATATGTTTTCCTTGCCCTGGCCACATAACAGCTCCTGGATAGGGTGTACAGGATACTGCCATGCAGGTGTGCTGTGTGAGGATAAGCTATTCTATGCACATTTTCAGCGATACCCTGATAAACAGGATATGCCCACGAATTCATTTACAGGGTAACCAGTGAGGTTGCCCTGGATGCACTTCCCAGGTGTCCCTGTTACATAGCAGGAGCCAATTTCAGCTGTAGTATCATAGCATTTCCAGCACAGCAGTACTTATGGAGACACAAAGAAAGAAAATGCTTGAATGCTTTTGAAAGTCTGGTCTTTTTATTTAAGTGCCTATATGGAAGCTAAATCCCTCTGAAAATAAATTCACCAGTCAGACAGAGACTTAACACAATTTCTTGATTTTTGAGATTCGTCCATTAGGGTAAGAATACAGTTAAGCACATGGGAAAACACACCCTGCCGGGGTCTGTTGCAGTCTTCTTGTAAAGGCAACATACTGTATCTCAGCTTCACAGTAGAGTCAGAGGTAAAGACAACCACAGCAAACAGTGTTAAAACCATCCTTAAATATTTCTTCTCCTTACCGAGATTTTCAAGGTGGCTAGTGATTTTGACATCTGAGATTCATGGGGTATCTGGTTTGAAAGCTGTAAAAGTAGCTTGGATTTCAGAAAGAAATAAAATTTGCTCCCTGCTTTTTGTTGTTCAGTCTCTCAGATTGTCTGACTGTCTTTGCTAGAGGAGGCTTATATAGAGCACCTCTTTTGAGAAAGAGGTTTTAGTGCTAGTGACACTCATCTTCGTTGAGAAAGAAATACAAGATGAGATTTTCAGTGTATCCTGCCTAAATTACAGCTGACTAGTAATTTAAATTAATATACTAACTTTACTTGCACACATATTCCTAATTTGCCTTTTAATTTTAATGACTAAAGTAAGAATTTGTACCATCTGGAAACTCTTGCTTAATTTTTCCCCATGATTTCTGAGGTAGCTTATTTAATTACTTGGCAAATGGTCTACCTAATGCCACTACATCTTGTCAATAATTTGTATGCAAAAGATGAACTCTTGTGTGAGGGATAGTTCCTTTGAGGCAAGAAAGAGAGCAGAGGAAAGAGTTTTACTGAAAAAAACATAAGCATCTCATAAATATGTTGCTGAAGCACTTGTTCTAAACAGTGTGTCCACAGAGACTTGTATTAATGATCCAAAATACCAGAGCAGGATGAAAAATTACTTAAATGCTGCTGCTGTTTTGTAGCTTGCAGTACAGCCAGAGACAGCTGTCAAACAGAAAGGCAGGGCGGTGAGCAGGAGCGAAAGGCTGCTGGAGAGGGAAGTGGCACGAGAGGTGTATCAGAGCTGGAGAAGCACTGGGCTTCTCGGGTGAAGAGAACGCAGGCTTCAAGTGGAGGTGGGTGGAGTGGGATCTTCAGGCCAAATTTGCATAAGCACCTATGTAACTGCAGTCTCTATTTCCTGATTTTAATAGTACTCAATTTTGAGAATGGTTTTGTCTACATGCAGCTTGTTTTCCTCACACTCAGCCAGAGGGTTAGGTAAAACACACTGTTTTCTTCCCTTAATATTACTCTCCCTTATTTTGTACATTGTTCAATTTAAAAGTAGGAAATTATTTCCCTCTTATTATTGTTACATAGCAGACTAAACAAAAAAAAAAAAAGAGGGGAAAATAAGACAGGTTTTTTAAAATGCCTTCACTGTACCTGTTATCCAGACTTCTTTCAACTCATACTTGGTTTACTTTTATAAATCTATTACAAAAGTAGTTCAGCTTGACTTAACACCCTTCTTTCCCTCTTTGCAGTGCTTGCCACTGCCAATTACTTGCATGTAGTTTCAGTCATGTAAAGACAGCTTGCTTTTGATAAGAATGTTATGTATGTCAGAAGAGGGGGCCACCAAGTATTTAGGGTGTCATAGGAATTTACCAGAATGCTTAGAGGGTATTCTTTCCCTGTCTTGCAATAAAGTTTCAGTTCAGCTTTTCATGTGAGGAAACTGAGTTGAACCACGACAGGGTACTTGTGCCACCCACGAGCAATGATTCAGCCACTTGATGTTAATTTCTGAAGAGAGACACTGAATCTGTTGTGCTTTAAGCCCTGCCTGCAGCTCAGTACCATGCAGCCACTCAAAATGGCAGGCAGTTTGTCTCAGCAGTAGTAACTTTCCATGGAATTGGTGCAATGAAAAGAAAAGGAGCTAGTAAAACTACAAATACATATGTACCTGTTGGCAAGTAGACTCGAAGGAGTATTAGCCTAAGGAGGTAAAATATTCTTTTATCCTTAGCATTTGCACCTTACCTTGGCACCAAATCAGAGGTGAAGAATGAATGTCTGAGACTAGATAAAAGCTTTTCCTGACACAAAGCAGGATATAAATAGGTTTCCATCAGTGTTAAGTTTAGAATTAAATTCCTTTCCAGTGGACTAAAACCTGGTCTATTTTTAATACTTTATAAATATTTATTACACTTCTTAAATTTTTAATTGTTTTGTGGTAATTTCAGTCAATATTTTGAAAGAGTTTTGAAAGCAGATAGCTAAAAAATAAGCTGAATTTTGTAGATTTCTGATTACATACACAGTAGTTCATATAAAATAACTATAATACCTTGGACTTTTGAATTTTCCTTTCCCAACAGCATTTTCTAAACTGTACACACTTGCCCAAGACAGCAACTGCAAAATCTTGGTGTTGTTTTTCCCTCTTCTATCCTTATATATAAAATTTTCATTCAAGTATCTACATTTATTTCCTTACTGAAAGATGTGTTCATTCTATCTCTTGACATTAGAGTTCAACTACCAAGTGTAATCTAAAATATGTCCCTTTTACATCTTGTCAAGATGCATTTGTAGGACAGACTCTACTCATTGTAAAGCTTCCCCTTTACAAAATTCTTTGAATGGAAATAATTAAAATTTTTAATTTTTTTTTTGTATTTGCCACTTTACTTATAAAAATTATAATTTCACATTTCTAGAAAGAGTTCTTATTTGCTTAATATAAGTCCCATAGTCATAAGGACAAAATTCTGCAGAATTTTGTTGATTATTCACCAAGGTTTTTTTGGCAACTTTTTATTTAATCAGCAAATGTTAATTAACTGCTCTGACTTTGTTTTATATCTGTGAGTCTGTTGTCCTAAAGTAAAAAGAAAATCATGAAAATGAGTTGGAATTGACCTTTGCTAAGGTAAAGAGAGGAAGCAAAAATGATGCTGTGTCTTTTATTTTCTGTTATAATACAAAAAGGCAATTAATTAATTATTATTTTATCGCTGTGCTAATGACTATTTAGCCTTTACAAATGACAACCTACACTAAAACATGGAGCTGGCCCACAGCTTTAATACTAAACCCATTTTTTAAATGTGCTAATTTCAATCAGAACAGAAAATTGTTTACAATGTTATTACTTAGATTGATTACAGACATACATAAAAACCTTTGAAGTTTAATGCATTATACTTTTGAAATGGGGTGTTTTGAGAGATTGGATAGGTTTCATTTAATAGTTTCAGCAGCAAGGTTCTAAGAAAGTTTTTAAAAATAGAAGGTTAAGCAAAAATCTGCATACACTGTGTTCCATCGCAACAAATAAGTCTCTGCTAAAGCACTGAATCCTTGCAGCAAAACTCCAACCAGGATTAGAGAACACACTCACATTGCAAATACTTGCACCTGCATATGAGAAAAAATTATACATGGAAATGACAGAATCTCCTGGTTCTCATTTACGTTGAGGCTGTGAAAAAACAGCTACATTCCCTCAGCATGAACTGGTTTGTTGCAGCCTGTCCTCTACTCTGCAGGGCCGGCTTCTGTGCACCTTTTTATCCACAGGGGTGATAACTGCCTTTCTGCTGTTATCTAGCACTGGCTTAGCATAACTTGGGCATCATGACTGTGCACTGACAGTGCCATTGGGGCTCCTTGAGGACTTTGAGGGTACTACTTGTCCCGTGCTGGTACTGGATGAGTGGTGACAGTGACAGTGATTAGTGCTCTGGGTCACTTCTGCAAATGGTTGTCACTTAGAGCAGCAGTGGCATGACAACAGCTGGATCATAACATAAATGTGTCCGTGATGTTGGGCTTTTCTTTACAAAGGGAGCTCAAATCAATGTTGGATTTAATTTTTAAAAGTGCCGTGCTTGAGGGTCTGATTCAGAAGTTCAGTTGTCTTTCCAACAGGACCAATAATCCTCATAAGCCATTGTGTATGTGTTTCCAAACACTGAGTATTCAGATATCTCTGCTGAAGATGAATCTGCTTTGATACAATATTTCTTTTGAATTTCAGTAGTAATTACCTTCCCAAAGCAGGTTATCTATTGTTATAAAGAAACCAAAGAGAGGTCTGAATGAAGCAGGTGACCAGGTTAACTGGAAAACATCTGCAGTTTCCTGTTAATTGGATGAAAAGGAGAATGAAGAAAAACAACACTAATCCAGGGACTGCATATTCTACCAGCACTCCTTAAATGTTCTAGTGCCTTAAAAATTTTCTGGCCTTGTGCTGTCTTTGAAAATACAGCTGAAGTGGAGATAGGGTTATATGACAATTTGCTTCAGGACATGCCTTCCTTGCATTTCTGTTCACTATAAAAAAGGTCCAGTTTTAATTGAGTTGTTTTCAACTAATTCAAGTTCTCCTTAAAAATATATTTTAGATGTGTTATAACTGACTGAGATATCCTATTGATTTGAAAATATTGAAATGAAAGTCAAACATTTTATCTCCTTTGTTTTCCACTTAGCCAAATCTCTTCTGTGAGAACATATTGGAATACAATAGAGTTGTGACAGAAGTAGTTCCTAGGTTGTTTTTTGTTTAGGGAATTTGGGCGCTTGTTTGTTTGTTTGTTTAGGGTTTTAAGTTCTAAAGGCACTGAGATGTTGTTAGTACTTAATTTTCTTTCTTGTTTTTATATATTTGACCTGATTTTTCTTGGGAATAAAAAAAAAGGGTATTATGAAGTGGTTAAGAAAACTTCTAGTTGCACAGACGGCTTAATGCTGATCTTTTAGGGACAAGTGATGCAGATTTACTTACGAAAACTTCATCTAAGCAACTGAATCATTTTTAGTACTTAATAATATTTCAAAATCTTTTCCCAAAATCATACTTGTGCTATGTTCAGGTCAGGCTAATGCCACACAGAAAACAAGGTCTGATATCAACGGAAGGAATTTCAAGTCTGAACTGAAGATGACTGACAGCTTTGTGATAGACATTCCTTGAGATGCAGAGCTTGTTGACCAGGAAATAGCAATTTCACTCTGCTCCTCAGGGGTTCAGCACTATTGCTACACATGGTTTGTGGTGGAGCAAGAAGTGAAGGATCTGTATTATTCGCTGTTGCCTTCACCTTTCTGAGCAATGTGACACTGAAGGCACATTACAGGCAATGTTTTACAACCCGAATAAAAGAAGAGAAAAATGTTTACTGCTCTGTGACCTCACAAACATGTTTTATGTACACCAGTGAGCTACTAACCTACAACACCATGAACTTGTCTAGGTAGACTAAGGACCTAATCTCAAACATCTAAGATTTTGAGTCATGCTGATAAAGAATATAATTTCCCATTTTTCAAATGGTCCTTTTGGTGTCTTGCTTGTAACAGTATACTTCACATCTGGCCTTGGGAATCTCTGGTATGTTATGGCAAGTTTGCTGAGCAGCTCCCATACAATGCAGAGGTTTTGCAATTCAGTGTTTTGTGCCATGCAGGAAGATTCAGTCTCATGCCACAGCAATGTGAAGTGAGGATTAACAGATCTTTCATTTGATCGTGATATGGACAGGAACATCCTTTAATGGATTTGAAAATTCTGAACCCCTGCTAAGAAAATATACTGCCTTGGACAATTTATTAAGTACAATCTTAAGAAAATTATAGATTTGTCAGATCGAAAGACTGATGGAAAAATATAAGTTGGCAGTAGGTTAGAAGGATGTGAAACTTGTGCTAACACTACTGTGTTGGTTTTGCAGGGTCTGCTTTTGATAGCGGGGGGGGGGCACAGAGGGGGCTTCTGTGAGAAGCTGCTAGAAGCTTGCTCCATG
>VZRJ01002396.1:258497-287658 GCA_013397565.1 Ptilonorhynchus violaceus
CTTGCTTCCAGGCTGGAGCAGCTGTCCTTGGAGGACTGCACCCCGTGGCAGTGTGACCCACACCGCAGCAGTTTTGGGAGGACTGTCTGCCCGTGGGATGGACTCACGCTGCAGCAGCTTTGGGAGGGCTGCTGCTCATGAGAGTGGACCCACGCTGGGGAAGTTCACAGAGAACTGTCTCCCGTGGGAGGGACCCCACGGCGCCGCAGGGAAAAGACTCCTCTTCCTGAGCAGTGGAAAGAAGATCTTGGGTGATGAACTGACCAAAACCCCCACCTTGTCTCCGTGCACCATTGGTGGGAAGGAGGCAGGGGTTGGGGGGAGGAAAGGGTGTCCTTAAGGGCTTATTTTACTTCTCATTCTCCTGCTCTGATCTTGTTAGTAATAAATTCACTTTGTATCATTGAGCCTGTTTTGCCCTTGAAGTGTTTTCTCCCAGTCCTTATCTCAACTCATTAACCCTTTGTTAAGTTCTCTGTCCTCTGTCCAGTTGCAGAGCAGAGGAGAGTGAGTGAGTGGGCTTTTTGTGGGTGCCTGGCCTTTAGCCAGTGTCAAACCACCAAAACTAGAAAAAAAATTTTTTTGAAAAATAATTACATAAAGATAGATAATATTTACAGAGTTACTACAAGGTCTTGGCAGAAGTGTTGATCAAATACAGATGTAACATTTTAGATTAGAACAGAGAACTTTATGTGCCTATCTGAGGTTAAACAAATATTGGCCAGAATTCTTTGTTTCAGAGTTTGATACTGTAAAGTATTTGCCCATTTAATTAAAACAGTATAGAGAAAGGCAATGTCTGGGCCAGAATTACAGCATGGTGGTGCTCTGTGAAATAAATAATTTTAAGTTGAAAATATTCCAGGATGTAAAACAGAGAAATTTTTTTCCATTTTTTTTGGTTGAGTTTACTGTTGGAATTACAGAAATGTTTTGTGACTAGTGCCTTAATTACTAAGCACTGCTGGGGTAATAAAAGATGGGCTCTTTTAGTGTTTTATTTCACAACATTTCCAGGATTTATGTTTCTTGTTCTTGTTTGTTGTTGTTCGTGTGTGTGCATTACTTCACTAAGACAAGTACACAGCACAGCCATTAAGCAGAATACAGTGTTCAGACTTTTCTCTGTTTTCTTATTGAATTGGCAGAATAAAATATGAGTTTCTGGAAATCCATATAATTTCCTCTTGATTAACTTTTTTTTCTTTTTCTTCTGCTTTCTTGTAAAGAAGCTTTGCACAAGTTCAAACATCACAAAGAGAAACTCGAACACTAAAATAACACTATGTAACAGAAGGCTGAAATTGAAAGTTTCCATTATCAATATAATTAATTTTGGTGAATTAATTGCTGTAATCTCATTTCAAGTATCTGGTTCGATCAGTAGAACTTTTCAAGAGAATTGAGTAGTTGAAGGAATTACTTAAAAGTTCTTGTATGATAAGAATCCTAAGAGTTACACAGAAAAAGCAAAGAATTTAAAAAATGTATCTGCAACTACTTCTGATTTTGATCCTATACATTCACTGGCTTAATTGATGACATTTAGGTATTTAACTACTGATTGAGATTTACTTATGAAATGTTTTGACTTTTAAACAATTGCACCTAGCCTCTTTGAGACCTCTACTTGGTTGTGGCCAAAAAATTTTAAGCTATTAAGGACTAAGGTCAGGCAGCTGACAACCTGAGGAGAGCATGATAACATGTAGCAATTTAAAATATCAATATAGTTTAAAGACTACTAAAAGGTAGATGGTTCTGATTGGCATTATAGGTGAAAAAATTGCTTAATGGCCAAATACCATTGTAAAAACTTGCATAATTTGCAAGTGTTCTTATTTTAAAGATGAAACTTTAGAAGTCAGAATAACTGCCCTCCAAAATTCTTGACCCCCTTCTTGGCAATGATACTATTTTTGTTTTGTCAGCAGCCCCAATGAATACAGCTGCTATACTGTATGAAATAATTATATTATATGACAGATAAAACAAGGAGTATGCATCATATTATAAATAATTTAATTTTACAAAGGAATTTTACATCTTAATCTGTTCGACCATCACTTTCACTTAGACCCTGAAATGGAATTATGTTATTGTATTCTTTGCTTTAATCTAATTTTTCACCCATGAGGAAATGTCAGGTCACATTTACAGCAATCTAGGGGCCTCTAACCCAGATTGGAAGGTCATTCTGCTTGAGCATTGTAAATGAACCTGTCCAGCAAAGTTTTGGTTAAGGACAACCAAGGACTCATTATACAGTTAATTTACCCAAATGCCAGTAAAAGCAATGCCAAGGTTGTTGCTGTCTACTCTGCGAAATTTGAAGTGGTATCAAGCATCCAAGAATTAATCCTTTATTATGAAGCCTGGGAAAAATTATATTTAAAAAATTTTTTGTAGAAGATGTTACAGTGCAAATAACATTCAGCAAAATAACATTGTGTTAGAATGAGACAAGCTGTATTTCACTGTTATGAAAAAAAAGGATGTACTTTTGTTTTCTAAGTGTTCTAAACTACTCTAAATGGCTTAACTAACTTTCATAGCCTTCCTAGACTGCTACATTGGCATGATTAAGTTCTGTCAAGAGACATTTTTGCAGTATACTTTGACTCCCTTTCATTCATATGATTGTGCATTTCTTATACACACCATCAGGGAACATGACTGCAATCTTGAAAACAATTTCTGCCTCACTTTACTAGTGTTGACAGTACAAATCAGGAGAAATAGAGATGCAACTGTGGGTGGTGCCTAAGTCACTAATTAATCTGTCCTACTCCATAGGCAGAAAGAAAGTAGGAATTAAATGTCATCACAAATTTGTGAAGGGCCAGTCAACAATTCTAGTTATATGCAGTAGCTTTTGTGCTCCGACTATTGTTTTACAGTGGTATTTGTGTTTATTTTGTAACACTGCAATATGGTTTCAATAAATGCATCTTTAAACTGAAATTTCCCAAGATGGTGCAAAACCAGTAAGATGCTGACTCCAGTGGTAAGCCACACTAACGCTGGTAAACTGAGCTGAAGCATTTCAGTTCTTTCTTGATATTAACTATTTTTCCCATCCTCTCCTCATCTTCTTTCCTGATTTATGTGATTTATATGGTATGCACACTACATATAGCAGGAGAGGAGACAATTGTCCTTGAAAATAGAGGTGGTATAAATTAAAGCATTGGAGTTGTATACTGTGATATGGACACCGGAGAGAAGACCTGCAAGGAAGAAGGAGGATTTTTTTTTTTTTTTTCTGCATCATCACAGCCTATTTTGAACCATGAATATAAATAACATAATTGAACTGAGATAATTTGAGCAATTGCTGTTGTCTTCTTCCAATCAAAGAGCTATATGACTGGCTTTGTTATGATATCATGGAATTTCACATGATGACACACACATAAAAGCTTATATTTAGAGCTAAAGTGTCCTTTTAGCTTTTGAGTCATTCAGAATGGGAACAAATCTTATTCTGATAAACTGAGACACCTGATGTCAGGAATGTAGAGGATGCACAGGGGAAAAGAATTTTCTGTAGAAAACATACTGTTTACCCCTCTGTAGAAATTTCTACATTCTGCACTGGAAATCCCAGAAGTCCCAATGTAGTTAAATGCAATGTATTTGATTTTCTCAACAGCACAGTGCTATGAAACTCCTGGAAGAAATTGAATGATCTGTCATGGTTGGTAATGTTTAGTGAGCTTTTGCCACACCAGTCTGATCTCTTGATTCTCTTGGAAGCTGTCTTCCTCCCCCATTTCTGTGAAGAGTTGTAATGAGACACCCACTAGTGTTGAAAACACCATAGGTTGCAAAAGCAGTCTCTTTGCCAAGATAAGAACAAATCTTTGACAAGATGTTTATCCTTTGTGCCATTTTCAGTGTTAGACATGTTGGCCACAGGTCTGGTGCCAATGTTCTCATGCTTAGTTTCATGCACATCCACAGCTCTTGTCAAAACTAGTGGCATTTTTGAAGTGACCTCATGTGTGAAACAAGGAGTTGCAGCACTCTGTGGTTCAAAGATTCTCATTTGGGATCACCCATGGGTACAATTTTAACTGGAAAAGGGAGGTTTTTTCTTTAGTGCAGTCTCTAGTGTAGTAAAGTGTTTATTTCTGCCAAGATATTGTGTAAGACCTAGAGCAGAGTCTGGGAACTTGAGCATGATGAAGTACAGGCAGATTATTTTCTCCCCTTAAGTCAGAGATGGGTTTGGCCAAAGGAGAGAGTTTTCAGGGCATCAACATTAGCTTGTTTTCCTAATCCTTCTGTATGAGGCATAATGTTTACAAATAAAGTAGATAACTTTTATGAAGTCCAGGAGTGGAAAAGTACACTCAGCCACACTGAAGAATTACATTATTTTCCCACTACTAGTATAAGGTATCTTCCTGAACTCATGGAGACTTAAATGATACGTGGTATGAATCTGCAAGCGAAGTAATAATCAATTTTCCAGATTTGTATTGTGTTTCCTGCAGGTTTAATCGATATTTTTGGAAACACTGTTGGAACTCCTCTTTACTAGCAGTGGAAGTGCCATGGTTTAAAAGAAGTTCATCAGAAAGGAAAAAGGTGTGGTAATTAATTGTTACCTGCTCATCTCTGGACAAAAATTAACCTGATGCAAAGTGAAGTCATCCTCCCTCAAGTGACCTCCAAGGCTCCGCATGGACAAACATTCAAGAATCCTTCATACTTCGAGCGACAGAGGGAAGCCAAAGTGCTTGCCTGAGGCAGAGCTATCACAAAGGCAGGAAAATTGCTCTGATAGTGTAATTGCTCCCAAATATTGTGGGTGAAATGTGCATTTGTGTTGTTTTTTGGGGCTTTGGGTTTTTTATGAAGTACTGCATTTAAGAACAAAATCGAGAGAACAGTTAATTGTGCATTTAATGATTATAAGAAGAATAAAGTATGGCCAGTGCCTAATTAGGTCCCTAATTACTACAATGCTTCTGTAACAATTCTACAAGTGAAACAAAAGTCCTAATGCCTTTAATGCATTTTATGCTCAACCAGGTATTATGAGTCACTAGTCCAAAGAGCAGCCAAAGAACTCTGCAGGTGTACAGAAGCCTTTCATAACAAGCTGTAAAAGTGTTTAATTTGTGGCAGCTTCAGGAAGGTGGTGGGTAACATATGCGACCCATTATTTAGCAGAATAAATTGTCTCTTGGATCCAGTACCTCTGCAGTTTTGTCAGCCAGCTGCACTGCAAATGGTCTGTGCCTCCAAGATTTTTTCCTTTAAATGCAATCATATTGTGCACTTCTTGCCCATAGCTTTTCCACCTTAAATCAGTCTGTGGCATTTGACACTAGCATACTAAAAATGAAATGAGCTGAGTCCCTAGTTAACATCTGTTTATTAAAGATGATCTTTCATGTATAGATTTACCAGGACATTTCGCCTGATTTACTATACTAACATTTCCATTTTCGCCCTGGATAGGGAGCTCTGCTCGTAGTGCTGCACCCTATGGTGAAATAGTACATAATCAGTATTTATGAATAGGGGTTTGAAAGTCACTAAAGAGCAGACTTTTCACACTGGACTGGGGAAGAGATTTTACCATCTTAAAACACAAATATTGCTGAGCTTTGGGGAACTGTATGACGTTTTAAGATTGAAGAGCTTTCATTTTTAAATTGCATTAAAGACGAGTAATGTAATTCTGTCATTAGTTTAACTGGAATGTATGTCTTTCAGCCACTAATGCTGTTATTAAACCTTGTCATTATTATGCAAATGAACTGCTGCACTGAAAAAAAGGCCAAACAGTGAATACAGCAGCTTCAAATTCTGTCAAATGTGGAAATAGCCACCTTATTTTTTTAATTTTTTTTTTTTAATTATTTTTGAACTCAAATGTTTTTTAGGGAAGATTGCATCTTGGGAAGAAAAAATCATTTTTTGTTGAAAGGAGACCTTTGGGGCTATCTCTATAGAGTAACAGTGTGCTGATTGCATAATGTATTTGGTTTTCTTCATCTGAGATAATTTCTTCAGAATGTCCAGCAGGTCCTAATACTAGCTCTTTTTAGAAAACTGACCTCAGGGAAAAGTCAAAGTTACTCAAGGGAGCTTGATGCATAGATTCTTGTGTTACTGGTGACTCATCTGGCCCCATAAAATGAACTAATCTAGAAATTGCTAGGGACATGTTGAATGATGTGTCCTGTTTTCTCAATGTGGAGAGCAGATTCCTCTTCCCTGTTATTTACACAACTACTGTATATATACTACGAAGTTATAATCCTACTTTTACTTCATCTAGTTATCTAAGCAAGTCTGTTTTTAAAACTTCCCCAAGCTTTTATCTTCTAGACTTGAATACTTCCCCTCCTCAGGATGTTCTCCAGTGATTCTATGCCCAAAATTTCATAGAGGAGTTCAAGTTTCCAAATATATGTCTCAATAGCTGAGGAAATCATAAAAGCCTGTTATTTCCATTACAAGCTGTATTCCAGTTTAAGTGAACCACATTCTGTTTTTTGTTTTGATTCTGATTACTGGTTTTTTTATTATATCAAACAATTTTTAATTGCTATTATATTTGTGATGTAACTTAACTTTTAGATTTTTTTCTGCAAACATTTGTCTAGAAGCTTTTTCTTCCACTTCTATTTATTTAGCAGGTAAAACTTGTTTAAGTGTGGAAACCTGTGTTTATCCTATTTTAAAATGCATCCTGTGTTGTTTCCTTTATTCTTTTAGTTGGTACTTAAAAGGTTATTCTGTTGACCATGCTTAAGGATGTCTTTGTGAATTTCAGCATTTGACGACAAAATCAGAAGATAAGTGGCTGATCAGCAAAGGTCTGCATCAAATCAAGCCATGGTGCCAAAGACTGTGTCTCCCTCCTACATGAGCTGGAGTTCATTCTTGAACTTCCTTCAGGATGTTACTATGTTGAGCAGTAGATCTGCAGAGATGAGTATAGGCCATGAAAACAGTCTTGTTGAGCTAAAAGCACAAACCTGGAGTATGCGTACCATAATAAAAAAATTGAGAAATGCATATAATTCATATTCTGATAGGAAGAAAGACACATTTCAGTAAAATACAAAATTCAGCACTGGTGAGCTAGAGAATTAGCCCCACACAGTTGTCACAAGTAATTCTCAAGGGAGCTATAACACTTCATAGGACTAAGTAGGTTCTACAGTAAGGTTGACTTTTAAGTATATGGCCTAATTTTTAGAGTGTAGTTTTTTATTATGGAGAAATATTTTTTTCTACTACTGGAAATAATTGAAAAGATCGATGAAGTATATTTTATTAAAGGCTCCACTGAAGGGAGCTAGTCACATTTTATGCTCTCTTCAGATCTATGTCAGATGTTGACCTGTAAGAAAATCTGTGGGGACATTTTATTGTTTGACTTCAAATCCTTTAGTCATTACACTGAAGGTTTATCATTCCCTGGTAACATATACCTCTATTAACAGCAAATGTAAACTGGTAGAGTTTTAATAGAGTTTTAACACTGCTATTTTCAGTGTTAAAAAGACATTATTAGGAATTTAGGAATGACTCTATGCAGTCTGAATTATAAACAATTTACCTAGTTCTGTAAGACTCTTTTGCAAATCAAAATAGCACCCTCTGCTCCAAATAATCTGGGAAATTGGTGTTATTTGTTTAATGTAAAGCACAGTCAAAAGGGCATAACTTGCTCTGAATCTGTCAGCACAACCTTCTGCTAGTAACAAAATAGTTTAAATGGGTCAAGGTACAATATGGTAGAAGTGCATTCAAAATATCTGTGCAAGTGAGCACAGAAATTAATATCCTCAAGTTATTCCTTCTCCTGCATATATGAATATGTATGAACCCATTTCAAACCACATGTTTTTGCAACAAATCTTCTAAACTAGTCAGGAATGGAGTTGCCTGATGTCAAAAATTCTCCTATATTCCTCTGTGAGTTTATGAGGTTCAATAAGAGTACAAAGCAATGATTTCTAGATGTTTCAAAAACATTATAAATAAATGAGACTAGAAGAGGTTCCCAAACATGACCACTAAAGGTAATTCTCATATAAGGAATTCTGCTTTTTTTCCTAGCCAGGAAATAGCAAGATATTGAAAACAGCAGAATGAGCAAAGGAAGAGGCTAAAATGTTGATGGAAAAAAACTCAGAAAAAATTTTATTGGATCAAGGAGGCTGTTAACAAGGGTGAAAGATGGTCTTAAAACACTTTTTTTCATTTGTCTGAATGATGATTTATCTACTTCAGCTCTCCAAGGCAAAGCTGTCAGCCAAGGCTGGAGAACTGTAAAATCAGAAGTGATCACAAAATCACAATATGTTAATAATGCTCACGTGGATAACATGGCCTCCAACTGCAGCTGATAGAACCAATGAGTAAAAATCTGTTATGCTAAATTTAATGAACATTTTTTTCTTCCTTTTTATTTTGTTTTCCTAGCTGTAAGAAGTTGATCAGTGTATTATATTCTAGTGCTGTAGTACAGAGACTTACTTCCAGGTTTATTCATCATCTTAATATATTCATTAGACTGGGGAAATTAATAGCAAGCCACTATGATTGAATTAAAAAACCCCAGACTAATTCAGTATTCTCTGCCAAAATATCAGTGATCTATTCATGGAACAACTAGTACAACAGTTTGTCTTCTGTAACTGTTTTCAGAGTGACTTGGTACATCTTTTACAATAAAAGACTGGAGAATCATCTTCTCCAAATTGCCATGTATGCATTGGTCAGCAATCTAGCATGGGGCAATTCAGCCATCAGAGAGTGGAATGAGACTACACAGACTCATTTCTGTATGGTTTTGTGCTGAAGGCTCATGAAATTTATGACTCCTACATGATCTTAGTTCAGTTCCTGGTGAGAAATTGTTATCAGGCAAACAAGGAACGTATCTATTACCCCATACAGTCCATTATACTGTTTAATCCACTCAGCTCATTACTACATTAAGCAATAATACAATTCATGTGTTTTATTAATCTGTTTTTCATATAGAAGTAAGAAACACAGTAAAGGTCATAGTTAGAGGAAATTCAATGTATAGTACACCAAGGAGCCATAGTTTATATGAGACAGTGGTTGCTGTTGTAGAATTTTAATGATTTTTTTTTGGCCAGGTGACTTCCAATCAATGATACACTGTATGTGTTTAAGTAAAAGAACCCTGTAGTAAAGAAAATTGTTGTTGAACTCTTTGGTAAAAAAACCTTTGTGCTAGTGATAGCAAGAATAACAATTTAATTTTTTCCATTGTCTTCATGAATTGAAAAAATACTGACATAATTCAGAAAAATCATATAAAGGTCATAAGAAAAATATTGTTTTCTAGAGAAGGTCACTGGATGAAAAGGGAATAACACAGAATTGGAGTTAATTTCCTCACTTAACTACTATGCTGTTTCTGAAAATTTTATTTGCCATTTTCTCAAAGGTTTTGATTTGTTTTGGAGATAGAGGTATGGAGAAAAGCATTCTTTCTCCTTCGGCCTTCTCTCTCTCACATGTATACAAATACATACACATACATATAAACAGAGCAAATCTTCATCTTCTTTTACCCCCACTTTACTTTAAAATATTATCAAATTGATTGCCAGCATAGCTTCATGAACTTAATGTCATTCAAGCTCTGTCACCTGGAGTACTTCTGCAAGTTCTTTTCAAAATTATAGATAGCAGCTTGGCAAATAAGAAGGATTGTCTATTACAAATTTGATGCCATAATTGTCTAGAGCAGGTGTGAGTGCATGTGCACACACAAAGGCACTGTGTGCCTTATAGCATTCAACATTCTCTTCACAACACCTTTTCAAAAAAAGAATCTGCTTTTATCTCCATTTCACACACAGAAGATAAAACAAGGCTTTATAGCTTGTCTGACTGACAAAGCAGCCCGAGTCAAAGCAGGGAACTGGATCCAACCTCCCAAGGGCTAAGCCAGTCGTTCTGACCTCCTGAGTCATGTTGCTGCCTTAGCAGAGCAGGACTCTCACCCGAATAATTTGTCAGCTGAGCAAGTTGTTACATCAGGATTTGTCTTATTGTTATAAGACAGAAGACATTTTAAATCTGGGCTCTTAATTTAGATTTGTAGAATGGTGCTTGCTGGAGACAACTGACACAGTTAGTGTCAGGAAGTTCTGCCATACTGAAAAAAGTAGCAGAGAGACTAATTCTTGAATACAGCAGCAGTCTGAGGCTCCAAAATCTTTAATTTCTGCCACTGACTAACTAGGTGAAGCTGAGTAAATCTCTTAACTTTCCACTGCATCAGTTTCAATATCTTTTTCCTGCATTTGCATGGAATCATTGAATGGCTTCGGTTGGAAGAGGCTTTAAAGATCATCTAGTTTCCACCTCCCTGCCATGGGCAGTGACACCTTCCACTAGATCATGCTGCTCAAAGCCCCATTCAGTCTGGCTTTGAACATTTCCAGGCATGAGGAATCAACAACTTCACTGTACAACCTGTTCCAGTGTCTCACCATCCCCACAAAGAAGAATTTCTTCCTTATACCTTATCTAAACAAACCTTTTTCAGTTTAAAGCCATTCTCCCTTGTCCTGTCCCTACATACCCGCGTCAAAAGTCCCTCTCCATCTCTCTTGCAACTCCCTTTAGGTACTAAAAGACGCAAGTCTGTCTCCAGCTTTCTTGGAGCCTTCTTTAGGTACTGGAAGGTGCTATGAAGTGTCTCAGGACCCTCCTCTGTTCACCAGGCTGAACCACCGCAACTCTCTCAGACTGTCTTCATACAAAGGAGAGGTGATACGTCCTTTGTGAAGTTGTTTGTGATCTACCTGTGAAAGAGCTAGATTCTACTGTCAGCAGCAGAGGTATATTTATATAGATGTGAATTGCAGGAAAAGCATTCAGATTCCTTCACAGTCATTTTTACAATCATTTCCCTTAACATTTATATTCAACTCAGTGTCTGTTTTCTCATGTTAGAAACATTGGTCCTTCTGTGTCTTCTGAAAAGTACATAGCAAGTGATGCCTTTTAATTTGTCTTCTTAGTTTGGGGTTGATCTAATCTGTTTTGCAAAATAAAGATTTCTTTACCACAATTCTTAGTTAAATAAGAGCAGTTTTCAGAGCAGGAAGGCCTATGCAAAGAAACATTGTTCCATAGAATAGAAACTAATGTGCATGAGTTTTGTCTGTGATAATCATAACTGTCGTTTACATGCTGCCAATTTGTGAGGGCCACCTTACTGAGAGATGACATTCATTCAACATTAGAATGTTCCAACACTGTCTTTTTGCCAGTTTCAACATTCTGCAATGTGCTTCAACAATAAAAAGAAAAATATCATCTATAAAATTTAATCCACTTTTTTTGTGTTCAAACATTGTTATTCGGAATAATTGTCCAACCAGGATAGGAAAATAAAGGGAGACTTTTTTGTCTCCTCAAAGCCTCTAGCATGGAGTATTAAACTGCTTAAACCATCTGTATGATACCTAAGCAGAAATGACGTGCATACGTCGGCAAGCTGTTACAAGGGGAAATATTGGAAAAATTAATTTTTATTAAAATGAGTGATACTTGATTTGAATTAGTGTGGAAGGGGAAAATTAGAGTGAAGAAACACCTTTTGTGGACCTTTGTTTAAAGTGACAAATGTATTACCTTCAAAAGTACATAGAAATATGCAGTCTCATTATGTTTAGGAGAAATATTGAGCTCTACTCAATGTTTCATTTTTGAAGGGTGCTTTTTGAATGGTATGCTTAAAAGGACTTTTGTATAGTTTGAGGGCTGAAGTATAGCCTTTATATCCACTGAAATAAATAAAAGGGATCCCACTGACTTTTCACATGCTAAAGTATTACAGGTAGAAAATTACAAACTTTAAGGACCTTTAACCAAAACGGACTTATCCTAATGCATTCCCCCCGAACATATCCTTTACTTGTCCTCTGACTGCACAGGGATAGTCAGCTTTGGTTTTCTCTCCTTCCCTTTGAACTCAGGGAATTCTCTTGCCTTCTAGCCTATAAGCAGAGAGCTTGTCCCAGATGGGAGAGTTATGTCTGAGCTCTCCACAGGTTTTATATTCACAAAGCGGGATTTTATTTCGTTCACTACAGTCCTTTGCAATGAAGTGGAGACTATAGCAGAGGAGCTGCCATGCAGTGCAGGGGCCTGAGCATTGCTCTGGGAGACCTGCAGCACACAATGTCTGCAAAACAGACCTTGTAAATCTCAGTGAGAAAGCTTGCATGGAGAAAATAGGGGAATCGAACTAAAACAAGGCGCTGAGTTAAACATGCAAATTTAAGCTATCAAAATCCCTTTAATGTATGTACATAAAAATTCACATTAGCCAAGTAAAATCTGATGCTGGAAACAAAGAGAATGAGATTGAGAAAAAAGCAAAGTAGAAGAAATATGTGATTAGACAAAGCAGATTGACACAGCTGGTACCAATCAGATCCCAGCCTAAGTCCCATGAATATACTCAAAGAATCTTCAGTAACTGATATAAAAACAATCCAGGAACTTCTTTGTTCATATAGTCTCTGTTTTGTGTGTTTGTGCACCTGTTTTTTCTATACATGATCTCAGTGACTGAAATACAAACTTGTATGACTGCAGTATCTGCCCTCAGTTGAGGTCATGAAAACGTGTGTCAGCACTGATCTTTGCAGAGGTTACATTTCACTATAGGAAATTGCAGTGATGTAAAAAGCACCTTACATCTGTTTTTACATGTGCATGTAGAAAAAGCTGCATACTGAATTGTGCTCTAACTGTGCTTTTTCACTCAGGCTTGTGACATATTTGTGCTTTAGAACATCTGAGAGTAGGGGATAAAATTGCTTTGCAGAATATGTGCTTTGAAAACTTGACTTCTTCCTCCCCATCCCCTGTTCTCAAATATGTCAAGTATCCTCGGGTTTTTTTCTTTTCTCATAAACTGTTTTCCCTCAGGGAGCTCTCCGTTTATTAAAGATAAAGGATTTGCTACTTCTCACATTAAAATCAGTGCCAAATTTCTTCTGGCTTTGGTGAAAACCTGTACTTTTCTTTCTGTCAAGTGAATGCTTTACCAGTTCTTCAGAACATCTACTTTTAGAAATGCACATATCTTTACAAATAATTGACCATTAGCTCAATGTCAAAGAACAAACTTGTTAACTTAGCGTTTAATTAATACTCTACACTGCTCAGATGAGACTCCAACTGCAGTATTTCATTCAGCTTTGCAGGCCCCAGCACGAAGCACATGGACCCATTAGAACAGGTTCAGAGGAGGGCCATAAAGATGGTCAGAGGGCTGGGGCACCTCTCCTGGGAAGACAAGCTGGAGAAGTGAAGGCTCCAGGGAGACCTCACTGTGGCCTTCCAGTACTTTAAGGGGTCTACAAGAACACTGGAGAGGAACTTTTGACAAGGGCTCATAGTGATAACACATGTAGTACTAATAGATTTAAGATGAAGCAGAGTAGGGTTAGATTAGATACTACGAGGGAATTCTTTCCTGTGATGGTGGTGAGGCACTGAACAGGTTGCCCAGAGAAGCTGTGGATACTCCATCCCTGGAAGTGTACAAGACCAGATGTGATAGGGCTCTGAGCAGCCTCATCTAGTGGAAGGTACCCCAACCAATGGCAGGGGGATGGGAATTGGGTGATCTTTAAGGTCTCTNTACTTTAAGGGGTCTACAAGAACACTGGAGAGGAACTTTTGACAAGGGCTCATAGTGATAACACATGTAGTACTAATAGATTTAAGATGAAGCAGAGTAGGGTTAGATTAGATACTACGAGGGAATTCTTTCCTGTGATGGTGGTGAGGCACTGAACAGGTTGCCCAGAGAAGCTGTGGATACTCCATCCCTGGAAGTGTACAAGACCAGATGTGATAGGGCTCTGAGCAGCCTCATCTAGTGGAAGGTACCCCAACCAATGGCAGGGGGATGGGAATTGGGTGATCTTTAAGGTCTCTTCCAACCCAAACCATTCTATGTTTCCTTTTAGGGTTTTCAATGGGAAAGGATGAACCTTTGATAAGTTGACCTCTTTCACACAATAACTTGAAAAGGTCATCCAAACTAGTGTTAAAGCAAGTGTAAGTGTTATGGTTCAGTGAAAGCATAACACAAAGCTCTGGGAGATTGTGAAATATATTAAAAAAAAGGTAACATGAATATAAAGAAAACCATCAAAGAAATAAAAAGATAAACAGGAATTTTGTTTTCACCTGTTCACACACTAAATTTCACTATGTACTTCCTGTTCACTCTGTTAGAGTCTGGCTCTTTTGTAGTGAGAGAGAAGACAATCAAAAAATCAGAGTTGGGATGGCCGAGGCTTTGTTCCTGGTATCTGATATGTAGCTGAAAACAGGGATTATGGCTGGGTTTTGGAAGCTATTCACAAGAGGTGGTTTGAAACAGCCCAGAGGAGTACATCAAACACTTCTTGTCTGCATTTTAGTCTCTTGGGTCCTAGCATGAAAGAAAGAACGAAGACTACATGAAAAGCAGTTGTTTGTCACATTTCATCTATATGGCAACTAGGAATGGCAGAATTGAGACTCTGGAGAGTTAAGGCCAATTTCTAGACACAAACTTACAAAGTAAATTCAACTACTTGATCTGATCTGAAAAATATTAAGGCTTTCTAAAATTTTCTTACTTTTATCCTAGATCAAGCACCTATAGTCTAGTCTTACTAACACTGTTGGCTGGTTTGTATTGACAATATTCCACATATTTAAGATTCTAATTTTCTCACTTCCCAGACTTTTCTGACACTTCTGTGCATGCTTATAATTGTTTTGCTCCTCAGTGACATTGGTAGCATCCTCATAGCAACTTCTACAGGAAGCATTTTCCTGCCCTGTGCCTGTACTGCTTCTGAATCTTTCAAATAACATTCCAGTAACTCGTCCTAATTCTTACTGGAGATCTTGCAAAATATTAGATTCTTTCCCCCCTGTAATAATGGTCAACAGTTCATTTTTCAGAACAGGTTTTTCCCCAAACCATCTAGATGATTAAAAAGATGGTTAGAAATTTAAGAAGATCACCAAAATTAGGAAGATGAAAATCCAGTGGAGTTTAAGCTAAAGATTGGTAATTTTGTGAAATGTACTGGCTGATGCACTCTTGTAACTGTTGGAAGTCAGACGTATTGATACTGGATATTCTTTATAGTCATATATCTCCCCAGAAGACCACAGAGACTAAATCTTGGCATAAGCCTCAATTTACATGAGAATATGGTGTGACATATTTAGAAGGTTTTGATGTGCTGTGTTTTATCCAGATGTTGACAGCCTCCCTCTGATAATATTCAAAATGCATTTTCCTCTGCTGTTTTGAGAGTTCCAAGAGTAAGAGCTTGGTGTGGTATTTACCTCTTGCTAAGATTTTATTCTGCCATCCATTGCATTTTATAGTGCTTTTGAAGTAATTCTGGGCACTTCAGTGACAAACTTGCCTCTTAAAATTTCAAACATGGAAATACCTGTTAGAGCAGTGTTTGGGCAACTCTATTTCCTCAGTTATAGGTGGTGATTTAAGTTTACTGATGCCTCTTTTCTGATATTAGATTGAATGTGACTAACACTTAAACAAATCACAAACTTCTGCTTAGTCCTCTTTTTCTTCCCATGATTTATACATAGCACCACAAGGAAATATTTTGAGTGATGTTAGATACTACTGTGGAGAACTTCCTACATACAGTGAAATCCTTATCTCCTAGAACTTGCTTAGGTTATTGTCTGCTAGCATGTTCACAGTTTTTTCACCCCAGAAGATATTTTGCTCTCTTCTTCCAAAAGACCGAGAATTGTGCAAAAATAAGAACCATGCTTCTTAGTAATAGCTGTTATACCACTCTAATAATTTCAATTTTTTTCTTAGAGGGATTGTTTCTGGCATTCTTGGTGACAATTATGCAATTACTCCTTTGCAAACTTAATTTCGTTTATGCTTTTGCAAACTTAACTTTGCAAATTTAATTTTGTTTATGCTTTTGCAAATTTTATGTAGGCAGAATTTTGTTTTCAGAGGAGATTGTTAGTGTAAAGATTTGAAAGTCCGGTAATATTCTTGGTATCTGGACTTCAGAGAATGCATCAGAGACTCATTATCAATTTGTGTATAGGTGTCATTTACATGAATCATAAGCATATCATTTACTAAATGATTTCATCCTGGTTAATTGCATCAGCGAATGAGCCACTGTGAGTAGGGGAGGGAACATATTGCTCCTTATTCAGCAGCAGAGTTTACTCCCATGTTTTAATTTGTGAGTAACAGACTTACATAAAAACTGTGAAAACTGATAGTATTTTGCTGTCTCTGTCAGTGCAAAGATATTGATGACGAGGTTTATATCTAATATTTTTGGTGTACAAGTGCCCAGAAAATGTCCTTCTAAATGCAGCAAAAAGAGTTATTTTTAACATAATTTTCATTTATGAAAAAACAGAGAAGGGGAAAATGTTGATTAGTTGTAGTACATGTGTAAGACTCAACAGTCTTGAACTCTTAAAATTGATAACTTACTTACTAAATTATTTCAAGACCTTGAACAGATTCCATAAAGCAAAATGCCACTAGCTATTACCAACTATGTATGGTGTTTTGTAATTGTGTTCTAATAATGCTATTAATATTCACGAAGGTGAGCTGTGTTGAGTGTGCTTGATAATATATGTATTAGATATTACAATACCCACCATGAACAGACCAAAATGAAGTAATAATTATAAAGCTTGCTAATTTAGCACCTGCATGCAAGTCTGCATTTGCATTGCCTTTGAGTTATAATATTGAAAATAGAATTCATCTTACCAAATTTAAAGGGCTGTGATGCTATTTGAAAAAATGTCAGCAAGAGAGTAAGAAGCCGGCAGAAATCGATTTGCAGACTTCATAGCAGGTTCTGGATCTGCTGTTTTTGCTGCATATGGGTACTTATGGGAAATAATAGTTTCTTGTTCTGTTTCAATACTTTAGTACTAATGCCTAATTTTTTGGGTTTTTTAATTCCCCCTTGATAGTCAAAGCCAATGTCAGCTTAAAAATCAGACATTTTAATTGTAATCAGGATTCCTACCAGAGATGTGCATGTGGAGACACTGCTACTTGCTCCTTGAAGCCATCTGCTTTGGAAGGAGTAAAATCTCTATATGCTTGGTCAGATTAAGGTCTATCTGGTGTCCACATCTTAACTCTAAAATGGTGAAGGAGACTTCTTCAGTTGCTGCAGAGACAGAAGCTGAATGAGACAGTAGGGAGATAACCAATAGTCAAGGCTACTGAAATCTGCAACAAGAAATTGGATTCCATCCTTATCCCAAAATTAAACCAAACTAATTTTTTTGAATACCTGACAGGAGTCCCAAAATCTCATTTGCAGAAGTGCTGACTACTTACAGTTAAAATAGAAAACAACACAAGGAATCTTTTAAATGTGTTAAGTGCTATACACTATTGAATTCTCTGAAAATGCCAAAGTTTTGATGTTTTGACTTGGGCAGTCAGAGTTTATGGGTACCTTTGACTTTTCTTCCTAGACTTCATCACCAAATTTTAGAGATTCTTCTTCTGTTCTCACAAGAATGAAACATGAATATGGGATGCTTATGTGCAGTAACACAAATCTCATTGTATGTATGCAATATTAGGTAATAGGACAACATTTTAGTACTGAACCCTAAGTAAAGCACGGATGAAACAAGGAGAAAATAAATATTGAACCTATATTTATCTAAATTCATTCCAAAATTTAATTGAAGTAAACAATTCATTGAAAAAGAGGATGTAATCTTCAACATAAAATCTGTGTTGAAACTGAAACATGTATGTCTATTTGCGTGGATCAAGGTTATACAGTCAATTTGAATTCTAGACTTTAGTATGTTTGGGTGTTTGACACTGAAAACTTATAATTATTCTATTGATGTTGAACATAAATTTTGCAGTGTTATGCTGTAGGATGACAGTCTTGTGAATAGAATAGTTCTCTCTGCAAAGGTAATAAAGTATCCTGCTAAAGGGTCATCTATAACAACACTTGTTATTTATTCAATTTTCTTTCATTAAATGTCTTCATGGGAAGTAATGGAGACTTTCTTATATATTGACAGTGCTGGTAATAGGAAGCTGGGTGAATTAATCTGATATCAAAAGAGTTTTTACCCCACCTAAATCAGAATGTATCATATTCAGAGAAGTATTCAGCCCTTGACTGAGAGACCTTTTTTTTTCTCTACTTTCTCTCTCAGGGACTCAGAGACTCTCAGGTTTCCATTAAATTTCTACGGAAACATCACAGTAGTCTGCACGAGGGTGTGCAAGACCAGACCATGGCACACAATAAATTTCTCTGCCATCAAAGGAACAATAAGGGACTGTAGGGTTGAACCCAAGGCTGATATGACACACATTGTTTTCTAAGGTTTATAAGTAGCAAACAGTGTCTAAAGTATGTGACTTTCACATTCCTTTTGATTTGCTAATGTCTGTCTTAATGCTTAGCAAATCAATAATTTGATTTACTTCAGTAATAATAAAGCCGTACTTGCAGCAACCCTAATCTTGGCTGTATGTGTTTGCATTGGATGTAGTCTATAGTTGCAGAATTATTTATTAAACATTTCCTTGCCTGTGTGGTAGAATGGTGACTGCATAGCTGCATTACATTGTATTACATAAGACATTTTTGGGGAATATTTTATACTCAAACTCTTTCTTTTAACCACAATACAGATTACAGGAAAAAAAACCAACTCTGTAAAAATTGCTGTAAAATAAAAAAAATATTATATTTCACTTGTCATGCAAGACCCTTCAGAGGAGATGCTCTTTAATTTAGTCTTTAACTCACCCGGTTGTGCATGAATATTCTAAGACTTTATACATTAGTAATACGTAAGATAACACTATCATCTAAAAGCTTCGCTGTACCATGGGTATAGCAGCATGAGATGAGCTGTTCTTACCCTTACCTTTGTCTTTCAGGTAGCCAGCTGAACAATTCAACACAGATTTCTTTTTCTTCTGTTGTTGAAAAATAATTGGCAAGAGCAGCATATGTTCAAAACACCATGTTATTTTCACTCCTTTCACATCCATGGAGCCGGATGAATCATGATCCTTAGCCCACTGTACTCAAGGACATCGTGTTGTGTTATGTGCAGAAAAACAGACACAAGTATTATAATATTCTTTGGAGAATAGGTAGTGCTTCAGAGGCTTATTTTTCTTTTGACACACATATATGTCATAAAATATTAAAGAAAATCGTGCTGAATGGTGTTACTGCACATGCAGTTAACGGTGTGGGAAAGCTAATTATAGTAGGTAATTTTCAAATCAAAGGCAAATAGAGTTTCATTTCCAAACCAACTGTTAAGAGTTGCAATTGGAAACCGTGAACTTGTTCTTATTACTCTAATTATTGTACTTTTCTTTTGTGATAATTCCAAGGGAACCTCCCTATGATTCCTCTGTTCTTGACATGTGCACATCAGAAGTATAGTTATAGTCTGCCCCAGAGGGCCTATAATCAGAGCAGCAGCAAGGCAAGAAATGGAGAGCTAGGAAACTCACTGCATTTAAAAATTCACTATGATTTGGTTAATAAGTAACTACAACTGTGGCAAGAAATCTATCACCTTTCTTTCAAAGCCCTTTACTGTGTATATGGATGTATTTTTTAATGATAATGGTAATTTTATGTAATTATGAATTAAAAATAATAAGTTTTGAAGGATCTAGAAATATGCTTACATGGCATAAGAGTAGCAAAGGCAAGCAAAGCAAGAAAATAGTTTGCTCTGTGAAAAGATTTTTGTTTACATCCTCATCCTTCATTAGGGATAAACCTGAAGTGAATGGTTGTGATGGTAGAGTTAATTTTCTGCATAGTGTCTGCTATGCAGTGGTAACTTGGATCTGTGCTGGAAGCAAAGTTGATAATACAGGGATGTTTTTGTTACTTCTGAGCAGTGTTCACACAGAGCCATGGTCTTTGCTGCCCCTCATCACATCTCACCAGCAGGAGGATTGGGGGTGCACAAGGAGCTGGGAGGGAACACAACCAGGACTGCTGACTCTAGCTGACTCAAGGAATATCCCATACCATATGGCATTACGCACAGCGCATAAAACAGGGCAAAAGCTGGCCAGGAGCCACTGCTCAGGAACTGACTGGCTGTCAGCTGGTTGGTTATGAGCAATTGGTTTTCATTTGCATGACTTGTCTTTCTTGGATTTTATTTCCTTCTATCTTTTTTTCTGTAGTCCCTGTTGCTATTTTCCTTTTCACTACAATTTTATTATTTTATTATATTTAATTCTATGTATTTCAATTATTAAACTGTCCCTATCTCAACCTGCAACTTTTCTCACTTTCACCCTTCCAATNATTACGCACAGCGCATAAAACAGGGCAAAAGCTGGCCAGGAGCCACTGCTCAGGAACTGACTGGCTGTCAGCTGGTTGGTTATGAGCAATTGGTTTTCATTTGCATGACTTGTCTTTCTTGGATTTTATTTCCTTCTATCTTTTTTTCTGTAGTCCCTGTTGCTATTTTCCTTTTCACTACAATTTTATTATTTTATTATATTTAATTCTATGTATTTCAATTATTAAACTGTCCCTATCTCAACCTGCAACTTTTCTCACTTTCACCCTTCCAATTATCATATTCCTATCCTGATGGGTTGGGAGTGAGATAGCTAAGGGACTCTTAGCTATCAATAGCAAGCATTTAGTATTTGTGTAGTGTTTCTGGTTTGCGGTTTTTTTTCATTCTCAGGAAAAGTCAGAATAACAACCTATTATTAAGTCAGATTGTAATAAATCATCCATTGGTCTTATGGAACTTTGAAAGTACTGGATGCAGCCCCAAGGTGAAGGTACCTAAACCAATGATGTTTAGGGAGAAAATTGAAGTCACTATTTGTTTTTTTTAAATGACACTTCAATCAAATAAAGAGAATTATTAGATTTGTGAGGCTGATGCTTTTTTTTGGAATGGGCAGAGATAATACTGAAGAAATAAATTTTAAAAAGTTGTGCAGCTCAACTATAGCTGATGTCTTTGAGTGAAATGAAGCCATACACCTAGCTTTTTAAGTAATTATTTGTTCTACGTTATTCTCACCTCTTTGCCACAGCTGCCTTTTCCATCCCAGTGCAGCTACTCCTCCGGAGTACAAAATCATAATGAATCTTTATATCATACAGAGTTTGGAGAACTTATTCATTTTTCCTGCAAAAGTTAAATAAAGTACAAAACTTTCAGCCCATCAATCCTTTAGCAAGCTGTCCAAGGTGACATTTCATTAGCGCATTTTGTCAGTGGATAAATTGTACAGCATGCTCTGAAGAAAAGGTGGAAAACATCCAGTCCTTTTTCATTAGATCCATCCAAAGCTGAACCACTGGAGATTACATACAAAAAGCACACAAGACAGAAAAAGTACTATTCTGTCCATAAGCTGCATTAATCATTCATTTGCTTCCAAGTGCTTTGAGTCACTGCCCTTTCTCTGGTTAGGCCCAAAACTGGCAATTTAATTTTGAGCTGCATGACAGATACATTTCAAGGAAAATCACAGACATAATGACTCCTGCCAAGCTTGATAAAGTCCTCATTCATCAATTAAGGGGCTTCCAATAAGGCAAGATGGATAGAGCAAAATGGGACAAATCACATGATAATATGAATAGAGTTGGGTTTGCCAGGATTTTTCCTCTCTCTCTCATGCATGCAGGAGTATATATTCTCTCAAAACAAACACATATGAACATGCACCCCTTCACACATGTTCCTCTTGTTGATTCTGGGAACAGAAATAATTAGAGGGCTTTGATTCACTAGTTTGAACTAATTATCTAAGGGACTGGGATTGGTTTGCTGTTCCACTCATGGTAAGTGCCAAAGAGATGACCAAAGATAATAAATACCTGAGGAGTCACCCATTTATTGCAGTGACAAAATGATTTTTTCTTAATGAAATTTTTCCAGGCTCTGCTGAATATCAGTGTTCAAATAAAAGTGATTTATGGAAAGAAATAGCAGTGCAGCAAAATCTAATGAATTGCTGGAAAATGTGCTACATAAACAAGTGAAGCTCCAGCAATATAGAGGAGACACAATGTGATGGTTTAAGTACAAATATAAATTAATGATAAGCCAATTAGAGAGACACTGTCAGATTAAAATCGTGAGTCTGATACACTGGTAAGTCAGTGGATGTATTAGATATTGAAGAGTCATTTTGAAGTTAAAGGCCTGGCTAAATACGAAGACATCACTGCTGAGGGCTTCCTGATCAGACATCACTGACAAACTTTATGTTCAGATGTAGCCTAGGATGAGAAAGCCTAGAATAGCCTGGGGTAAGAAACCATATCCTAGAGTAACCTAGGATAAGAAAGCCATACCCTTATGCAGCTTTATGGATAAAGGAGTCATTAAAAAAATTTTTGGAATAGATTTCACACCAAATTCTTCTATTCGGTGGTGAGAGCAAAAGTATTGTTGGAAACTCTACACCTGTTTAAAGCATCAAAAATTACAGGTTTTATTCTGCACCTTTGATGATACCAGTAGGAACTGATGCATAAACTTCACTTTACTGGTTCCTGCCCCTCTTTAGACTTTGCTTCCTTTCTACATTTCCAACTCTATAACCTATCCATCTCTACCACTTCCCACCATGAAGAATGTGGTTCCTTTTTTTCCCTAAGAGGAATGACAGGATATTCAGAAGTCAGACATATTTTTCTTTCCAGACATATTTTTCTTTCCAGATCACTTCTAGTTGTTATGGTACATCCTTATATGGCTAATTGAGAGAGAAATTATTTGATGCTACTGGTACACAATCAAAAATCATGAGATACTGGTGTTTGTCCTAGATTCAGAACAGATTTCTTCTTGGACACCTGGTGCCCTGACTTTTTGATGTACTTGATTCCACCTCCAATGAAGATTTTTTCTCATGTTTGGAGTAAACGAAGCCATAGCTCCTCATATTCTTGTCTTCTGTCAGTGTTTAGAGTTCCACCAGAAGAGCAACACATCATAAACTGGAGTAGTCTTATAACTTGAAGGTTCAAATGAAGAGTGGGAGAGCACAGAAATGGTGGAAAGTCATCTTTATCCTCTCTTCTTCGACTTTTTAGCTTAAGAAACACAGTAATAGATAATGTCCTCATTTCCTAAATGCATGCTAACAACCTCCTCATTAAATTTTGGCATTTGAAAGCACTCAAATCTTTCTTTGCAGAGAAATTTTCACTTTGGAGCAAATTTGATCTTTATTTTCTGTAATATTTTACATAATATCTGAAATACCCAATATTAACAAGTGTTTTCTACTAGCAGACTTTACTTTCTCTGTTTCATTTGATGATGACACAAGTTTTTGACATCTGTTGATTTGTAACTTGTGCTTTTATAAATACGTATGAAAATTAATTTCAAAAAATTATCTGTGAAGGCATGAATGTAGTTTTTATATACTCACTAATTAGCCAACGTGTTTTGAAAGATTCACCTGAAAGTGAAAATAGTGCTCATGCTGAAAAGGACTTCCAGTGACAGAACATTTTGTAGACCTTCTGCAAGTGAAGACAACAGACACATAACAGCAGAATGAAATTGATTGCATTGAAAGATCCCATCTTTTCTCAGATTTTAACCTTTTTTATAGTTATACATGTATTGAATTTTTACTAAAATATTGCAAATTTTTTCTAATTTTATTTACAGATGATATTTTAAGACTCTTGTTGGAACACTAAGAATACCTTGGCTTTCAAGATGCAGTCAGTAGGAAGATTTCCTCATTGTTTTACAAATGTCTTATGAAATGCATTATACATGAAAGACACTTACAGTGGGAAAAAAAGTGAGAAAGAGGCAGCTGATATAAATACACCTTTTGCTGGTATAAGGAAAACCAGTGATACTTAAGGAGTGAAATTCTCTGTCCAGCAGCATCCTATAGTAATTCTCAAGATATTCCTTTTAGAGGCCTAAGGTGGTGTTTTGGATGGCTTTATTAAGTTGGGCTGAAAAAATGCATGAAATGTATGCATGAAAAAATGTCAAATTCAAATTTCAGCCCAGAGAATCTATAGCTATGTTTGAAGTGCTTTCTGGGAAATGAACACGGGTGTTCCATGAGACACTTCTGTCTCCCACAGAGCTTGCAGGGATATGAGCATTGTCTCCTTTATTTTCTCCGTATTTCCCATGGTTTTTTGCATAAAAGAAGGCACAAAAAGCCTCCTTGCAGTCACAGAACAATGTCTGGCAGCTTTTCCTCTGCTGTGCTTTACCAGTGGGCCAGGAGGCTGCACAGGGATGGGAGAGCATAGTTCCTGCTGTGCTGCTCAGCTGTCAAAGGGGGTTGTGCATCACTAAACCAGGAATGAAAAATTTTGGTGTACTTAACCTCTGTAGGAGAAAAATGTTCTCTGCAGACTATTTAGAAGTTTGAAAGTCTAAATCAGACAAAAAGTGGTACTGATGAAAAAAAAGAGTGTGTTGAAAACTCAAGGTAATTCTCGCCCACAGGCCTAATTTAGAGCTTTTGAAAGTACAGTGGAACCCACTGAGACAATAAACCTTTAGTCTCCTTAGGAATTTATCATACAGAATGCGAAAAAGGTGATAAGTACTCGTGCAAAATCTAAAACCAGAAACAGAACAGTTGTTTACGTGGGTATGAATATGTCATTTGAGATAATACTGTATTTAGCATTGTTTAATGAAAAGGAACTGGTTTAGATGAGAGTCGTGAGGAACTTGTTTACTTTAGATAAAGGTCGTGAGGAACTTGTTTATTTTTGTAAAACCTAAATAATTTTCATGAAATCATTACATTTAATTGTAACTTCAAGGAAGGTAAAAACCTTCAAAATAATTTTAACAACATTTATCATTCAATAGGTGGAGATACAAATGGCACAAATCTCCACCCTGTTTGCAACTATTCACAATGCTCTTATATTTTACCCTTCATAAAATTATATTTGTATCATACATATTGTAGTAAAACTATGGTAACTGTACAAATGCTAATATAAAATCATGGCCAAGATGTTTTATTTCAAGTTTTATTTCAAACTAATATTTGTTAGTGTGTTTATGAAAACTTTATTGAGAGGATAAATACAAATAAATTATACTACATATTTATCTCAATATATACGTTATAACACAAATTTTCTGAATGGAACAGTATCTTCTATACTTTATTCCAAAGGAATGTTACAATTATTTTCTAACTACTCAGATTTTAAGCAATTTGACCCAAGGCTGTTGACATTTGTTTACAACTGCCAATTAGGTTTCTTACCAGTTTTGAGAAAATGTTCAAACCATTTCACTACATTTTGCACTTTGAATTTTTTTCCAAAGAAATATGGACATTGTACTGGTACTTGATTAAAGTCTTTTTTTATTCCTGATTAGTTTTGATATTTATTGGACCATTTGGACTTCTGAAAATTAATTACTAGTCACAAGAGGTTAGAACATGCTCACAGAAGTGAAAAATAATTTTAAAAATGCACTACCAAGACCCTGACTTTTTAAGCATCTAGAAAGAGTGAATATGCAGAATTCTGATTTCCTTCTCCTACTGAGACCAGTTATGACATCAGTGAATATTTCTTTCAGTAATTCTGATTTTGATCCTTGCTGAAGTTCACAGCTTCTAAACAGTGACACAGAATATAAGAAGTAACTCTTGTTGAATTTAATTGGTTTATTTGTTTCCCAGTTGGTTTGATGACCTGTACTTGATATATACCAATTAGATGAGGATGAAAGATCATGAAAGCCTAACTGCAGGTCTCAATTAGGATACAGGAAAGGTGGAATTAATTATTTTTCCAATAATAACTCTAAACTTTTTCATGAGAGCTATATAAGGTGGAACTTTTGGTTCAGAAAGTTTAAATATCAGCATACCTCAGGTAGCTTCTTCATGTCTGGAAACAGAACATGTTTCTTACAACTCTAAACTTAGCTGTTTGTCTTGCAACATTTTACAATACTGCCCAATTACCTGTGCTGCATGCTCCCAGTTGGTAAGCGAAAACTTTGCCTTCATTATGTTTATGTTACAATTCCAATAGTCTGCTAGGGAACAGAGGTGTGGGTTTATAGCACGATCAAAGCTGTTGATGTTCCACCTGTTCTGTGCCATAACATGTACTCTGTTTAACGAACTAAAGGTTGTAGTGTGAATTCAAAAAGATCATATTGCGTACCACAGATTTATAGGACATCTAAACCATATACTATGTTTTTGCCTTTCTTTTCTGCTTTTAGCTTCCAATTAGATCTTTCATCTATGTCTGAGATAATAGTAATGATATATTTAAACACAGGTTTGAAGCACAAAATTCTACTATCTCAGTGTTTTTACTTTGCTAAAGGCCAGAAACAGAAGACCACCTTGAAAAAATCTTTACATTCTTATTTGGTTTCTAAGTTCTCATATCTTTCTTCTTTTAGAGCCTAGAAAGTTTAGGATGCCTAAGTCAGTGGTCTTAACTGATAATTCAGTGAGTAACATTGGTGCTTTAAGACATAAGACTAATGCCAAAACACACAGGGTAACTGAGAAAATATGCCCTACATGAAAATAAATGATAGGTCTTTCTTTCCTCCCTAAGACAGTCAGGTTTGACATTTGCAATAATGCACAAATTGCAAACAGATAGTTAGTAAAAATTAATCTCTCCATTAAAATGCCTTTGTGACTAAGAGGAAGAAACCCTTGCACACAGTGCTATAAATCTTACTGCTAACACTAAACCCTTCCAATTATGGATTATACTAACGAAACATGCTAAAATTCATGTGCAAGTATAACTACTGTGATTTTTTTTTTATTCTATCTTTGGCGTGGAACTAAACAAGGAATCTCTAAGGGAATGCAGATGAACAAGTAGGGGAAAATAATGTACTGGTCTTCTTAGTATCCTGATACTAAATAGTTGCAGGTAATCTGCTTCTGCTGATTCAGAGAAGAAAGAAATTAAAACAAAATCTAGCTGTCTGCAGTTATTTTCTTTCAAATTATTTAACAGTGAAGTTGTTTATTTGCAACTTCATTTAAATTCCCCAAAAGAACTACTTTTCTATTTTATTTTTAATTTCTCCCCCTTCTTTTCTGTTATTGTACCAGATGATTCAGTCTTGTTGCTTTAAATAAACAGGTGTGTGACTATAATTCAGAAGGATTTAAGAAAGCTTTGAGCACAAAGTCTTTATTTTGCTCTTGTCTGTACTGACTACAAGCAGAAATGTTTCTGCTAGTATTTGAACGCTATGAGTATTTTAGTTACTAGAATATTTACATTTTAAAGGAAATGAGAATTTAGAAGACAACTATTTTTTTTCAGATTTAAATGAGTCAGATGTCTACACATCTTCACAGTGTGGTTCTGTGAGTTGAAGTCTGTTTCTGAAATTCATGAAAAAAATTATTGATGGTTTCAATTATTTTCAGTTTTCATCTGTTGTTCAACTTGAAATTCTGTTATTCAGCATTCTATTTTTATAAGTAGTAGGTAATGAAGATTTGGTAGATCACTGCTTCAGAAGGTCCTTGAAAACACTTATATCAAGCATTTTTTCTGGTCTAAGAGTATTATTTTTTAGGAGAGATCTCTGTAACAGGCTCTGAGGAGCACATTTATATATTTAGGTCAAAGTTCAGTCATATTTTTTTCTGGTGAAAAAAATTATTTTGTTAGCTGTGTTTTTGAAACTGATGACTCTTACTACCCTAAAGAATAAGTTCATGTAAAAAACCACAGGAAGGAAGGAAGTTTTCGGTGTTTGAAGAACAGTTCAGAAAGAATAACTGCGTTACTAGCACTGTGTGAAAGTAGCCTGATGATAAAACAAAATATATATGCCTAAAGGAGTTTATGGGCATTACAAGTCCCACTGAAAATCAGTGTAATAACTTGCTAATGATAACACTACTTCAAAAATTCTAGTATTGCATGCAGAAGGCTAAAACTGTGTTTGTGGGTGAGTATGTATCTATCTCAAAAGGAAAACAACATTAAATAGTTGGAATACTGGTGATGAGAAGATTATTGAAATACATGCCTTGGGGAGAGGAGAGTTTGTATAAAAAGTCAGTAATGATATACTGAAATATTATGGGGAAAAGGTGTAATGTAATTGGGAGCTAAATGAGAAGCTAAGCATCACTGAATACATCAATGACAGGGCTAGGGTTAATCCTCCCAAAACACTAAAGTAATTGGAAATTCACCCCAAAGTAATTGGTTACTGACATGTCTAGATTCAATCAAAAGTCTGTAATTAACCAGAAATACTAGTCCCCTTTATCTCGTTGTGTGAAATAGTGTCATCAGTTTTAGAGTACATATGAAATACAAGCTTTAGTATGTGAAGGGACTACAAAAAAAGGTGAATATTCTTCAAATGGGAATGAACCTTTTGTTTCATTCTGGATCACTAATTCAGGCAGTAGACATGCATGTTTTCAGTACCCTTCAATACCTTAGAGCAGGCACTGAATTATATACATTTAAAGTTTTAGCATGCTTGTCCTGGGTGAACCGTATATTCTATCACCACCCACATATTTCCTTGATAAGCTGGATCTTTCACAGTTACACACCTGGTCCTTGAGGCTATGCTTATGTGAGGTGGGGGGGGAACTCCTTATCTCAACTGAGATAACCATTCCGGCCGACAGCAAGCACCACCCATCCTGAATAGATCATCTCAGCAAATGGCCCATTACACCACCTGTCCTGAGTAGATTATCTTGATTAATGGCCCATCACCGGGCTTGATAAGCATGGACCAATAGAACTTCAGAACCACCCTGAGTGAATTATCTGGATTAATGGACCATTAACGAACAAGGTAAACATAGAATGTCAGAAACCGTTTGCTCCTCCAAGAAGCCTCACATGAGCTCATTGCCTAAGTAACCAATAGAATGTCAGGAAAATCTTTTTCCATTGTGGAAGTCCCAACCCCTGGGGGAGGTACCAGCCAAGAAACATGACATAAAAACAGCTTTTGAGATGGGAGAAATCCCTCCTCTGGACTGGACTCGACTGGACTC
>VZRJ01002396.1:288326-302723 GCA_013397565.1 Ptilonorhynchus violaceus
GTGTGCCCAGGAGGCCGAGAAGGCCAATGGCATCCTGGTTTTTATCAGCAATAATGTGGCCAGCAGAACTAGGGCAGTGATTGGTGGGCAGGACTGGTGAGGTCATACCTCGATTCTGTGCCCATTTCAGGGTCCCTCAATTCAGGAAAGACACTGAGGTCCTGGAGTGTGTCCAGACAAGAGCAATGGAGCTGGTGAAGGGTCTGGAACACAAGACGTATGTGCAGTGGCTGAGGGAACTGGGGGTGCTTAGTCTGGAGAAAAGGAGTCTCAGGGGAGACCTTATCACTCTCTATAACCACCTGAGAGCAGGCTGTAGCTGGGTGGTGGTCGACCTCTTCTCCCAGGGAGCCAGTGACAGGAGGAGGGGTCATAGCCTCAAGCTGCACCAGAGAAAGTTAAGGTGGAAATCTGGAAGAATTTTATCATGGAAAGGATTGTCAAGCATTGGAGCAGACTGCCCAGGGAAGTAGTGGTGTCACCGTACCTGCAGGTGTTCAAGAAATGACTGGTTGTGGCATCTGGTGGGTCTACTCCCTCCTTCTAAAAGGACCCACATGGCACTTTCATCCAATTTTCTGGTTTACTTTCAAGGCTTGCAAAGAAATTTAAAGCTGTACCCAGTACAAAATTAGGTGACTATAGTTGGCCAAAGATTTTTTTTTTCTTTCCTCTGTTCCATTTCACCATTTTCTTGCAAAAAATGAAAGACCCCATTCCAACTTCTGGTAACTAACATAAAGCTTCCTGTATTCTCTGTCAAAACTCTGTATTATTGACAGGTGCCCTACTCATTTCACAGGGACTTTAAGAATGTGATTTAAGTGAGCTAACCCTAGGACTTTTCAGAAGCACTACAAAAACCCCCAAACATAAACGTCACAGAAATGTGTTACTAGCTGCAAAGGTGAAAGCATTCATGTGTGAAGAAACACTCCAGCCCCAACTGTTATCAAGAATGTAGTTAGAAACTACAGCTTTCCAACTATTTTATGTCAGTAAAGAAAACTACCCTTTCAGAGTCGCTGACCTTTGCGGGCTCAGCTTCTGCTTACAATATTGCACACCATTGCATGACAGCCACCTTAAGAAGGATTGACTTCCTATAGAGAGGACACGTGTGCCAGGGATACAGTCATTTCTCAAGGAATTGGGCAGATAAACAGTCAAACTGTGGGACACTTTGTCAATGAAACAAGATAAAATATAGGAGCTAGATTACACATTAGGTGAAGGACATTGATAGTGTAGCATGGAAAGTAGCATAGAAAAAGATTTCCAAATAGAATAAAGATCAAGAAAAAAAGATATGTGCTCACAGCAACCAATAGACCACGTCTATAGTTCCTATAAGCCTGTTTCTTTGTTGCCATTAAACAGTTATTTATACTTTCAAGATATGCATCTTCTGCCTTTCTCTTTTTTCCCTATCTGTCAGAAGGAACAACTATTATTATCTGTGAAGCATAACACATGTACAGATTCTGGTTCAGTGAGGATGGATTTAGTCTGTAAAATAGATAAAAACATCAAGAATGTTGTATTCTTTATATACCTTTTGGTGAACACTTCATAATAAATCACTGTTTCTGCTACCTGACACATTTAAAATTGCATAATATTTCTTCACTGCAGAAAATAAGTTCAGTGGGGTACCAGAGTATGGTAACTGAGACATTACTGAAATGTAGAAGTCTGAACCCCAACCACCAAACAAGTAAAATAGGCTATAAAATGCCCTGCCTTGAACTGAATTAGTTACGCACAAGGGAAAGAAAGAAAGAAAGAAAGAAAGAAAGAAAGAAAGAAAGAAAGAAAGAAAGAAAGAAAGAAAGAAAGAAAGAAAGAAAGAAAAGAAAAGAAGGAAAAAGAAACAAACCAACCAACCAAGCCCATCCAAATGTGATGAATCCTCCTAAAGGTTGTCATCAGAGTTTGTGTCCAAATTTAAGTGAAGAGAAAATGTCACAGGTCTACTGAGTTTCAATTTGCTAACTCTAGGAATGAGAAGAGTTGGCTGGATGTAAAGATAAGAATTGGGACAAAAGTAGGAATAAAGCCATGAAGTGTTGGTCACATAGGCTGTCAGAAATTGCTGTTTGTACCCTTCTGATAAAATATGTCTCAGTTTATATGCATCCCTCTCTGTCTGCCTTTCAGAAGCACACAGACGATTTTCCAGAAAACAGTGGCTTTCTGCACAGCTATTTTGGCACTGCTTACTAAAGACCATTTTCCCTGAAAAAGTACCAGTAAAGAAAGGAAAGGGAAGAAAAAGCTGAATGAAATTGTGAGGGAAAACTACATCCTATAGCAAAAAATATTGGTAGTTTGACCTCCTACCAATAATGTTAGTTTTCAGATTTTGCCACATAACTATGACTTTTCTAGATGGATGAGGAGGGTTTTTCTACCCACATGTGAAAACTGAATGTTGTACAACAATATTGACTGCACTAGATACTTTTGTGTCCTTCTTGGGGTCATATTGGTCATGTGCCTGAACAGAACAAATTTTGATACTGCTTTAAAATGAAAAGTCAGCTGTCAAGCTTTGATATGAGTTACAGCATGTCTGTACAGCAAAATATGGTCTTTACAGTGTAGCCATGAGAACTGTCATACAAAATGGTGGTGATATAGTTTCTTATCTGATGAAGTGCATGACTAGATTGTTGATTACCATTCCGGTTAATGTTCTCGGTTCTTGTTACTTCTGCTGCTTCTGCAGTTGTTTTGTTGCATCAGCCAGCAAAAATGACAGAGACATCATCTCATGGATTTTTCGTGGTCTTGGCTTTTACACAAAGGCTCAGTTTAAAATGTTTGACTCTATGGGTGTAATTAAATTGTGGATTGGATTTAAATTAGTATTTTGTTGACTGTGAGAGACAATGGCAAGTTATCCAAATGAAGTCAATTAAGTGTGTCTCGGTATTCATTCAGAGGAAGTGTTCATATTTTACCATTAAATCTATGACTACAGAATGCCACATAAAAATTATAATAGATGCTGATGAAGTTTTTATCTCCTCTGCCTGCTATTTCTTGTGTCTGCTTCTCCTGCTGTGTTGTACCATATCCTGACAGCCATTGAATTTTAAATTTATATTTCCATTTTAAATTTATCAGTATTGAATTTAAAAACAAAATTACAGATCATTTGAGAAAATGGGAAATACAGCAATTTTGTCATGAAAAGGAAAGGAAGAAAAGGCAGAGAAAAATACCAATTGACCCCATAGAAGGCTTTTTTTTTCTTTTTTAAAGGACACATATTTTTCTCTGTGCACCACAAAAATAACTTTTTAAAACAAAAATGAAAATTTCATTATTATTTCCTTACTTTAAAAAGCTGTAACCTTCCTAGTAATCAGGTTTCTTTTGATAATCAATTACAGGGGGTAATTGGTTATTTATATCTAGTTTTAAGGGTTGCTCATGTAAATATAGGTGTGAATAATTTTACTAATACAAAGTAGAACTGCATTTTGTAATGGCAGTGTTCTGCCATATGTATGTATTTCTTAGACCTGTTATATAAATGTGTGTTCTGAATACATACCTTACAGATAACATGTATTGTCTGAATTCATGAGCCTTGTTTTAAAAATTTTTCTATAAAGTGAGTTAGTCTTAGAATACATTTTATTCACCTCTGTGGAACACATATTACTTATGTACCAACCCAAAATTCAGCAAACATACCAAGGTGAAAAAAAGCTAATGAGAACAGCTGATCCTATTCTTAATTGTTTTGGTTTTGGTTTGGGTTTGGGTTTGGGTTTTGTTTTGTTTTGTTTTGCTTTGTTTTGTGTTGTAGGGATGCAACCTGAACCACCCTTCTGCAGTATCTGGTCAATTTAGTGACAATCCTCACCTTTGAAATATCTAGACACTGTTTTACATTTTTTTCTTCACTTTATCTCCAAGTATCACAACCTGTAGTAATAGGAAACATGACAACTCAACCAACTGGCCACATTCTGTGGAGTCAGTCTGTACATGGCAGCAAGTCAGTTGCATCCCACGTGGCACTGTCCTGCTGCATACATGTATGCAGTGATGAATTTTACAGCATGGTGTGAGAGCTCTAAGATTTCCTAGACAATTGCGTGTTTATGAGTATATTTTCCTGCCTGAAACTCCCTAAAAAGGAACCTGCTAGCCCAACACCATAAGGTGCTTAATCCTGCCTGTAATCACAGCACAGCTGATAAGACACGACCTCAGGACAACCTATACAGAGGAAGTTCTTTCTGGTGCTGGGATGGGTCAGTCCGTCCATTGCGTAGCTAAATCTTGGAAACCTCCAGCACTAAGGATGTCCTCTCCTGGACATAAAGTTCCAGTGCTGAAAACTGTTTCACCTAATGTCCAACCTGACCTGCTCAATCTGCAGCTTGAGGTGGGTATCTGTTGTTAGATGATCTACCCATAGCAAGTAGAATCTGCCTCACATTTGTACTTTTCAAACAGCCACAGAATGGTATTGTATTATTCTTTAGCCTATACTTCCCCAGCCAACACCCACCAATTGCTGTAGGAATTATTCAAATAGGAAGATAATGACAGCACCAAGAAGGAGTGAAACTGTTAGGCAAATATAAATACTATCATATATATAAAATACAAGCTAATGAGCAAAGCAATCTTTGCTGGAAATGTAGGTTTGCAATACTGTGTTTTGTATTACAAGTTTCTATGTGCTAAAGCAAGGACACATTGACTATGTATGTTATTGTATATCTTTAAACTCCTTTTCAGAGTTGTGTTCTGAAAAGTCTTCCTTAGCAAAGAGTGACACTGAGACACCAACCTGGCACATAATCAACCTAAGTCTGGGGGCGTGAAGTGATTTTTACCCTGTGAGTGACTCCTGAGCTGCATCACAGTACTCTCCACTGCCATCAAGACACTGGGCCCAATGCTGCAAATCAATCTAATCTTAATAAAGAAAGAAAATCCCATAAATAAGTTCTACATGTTAAACTGCTGTCTTGTGAAGATTTTATCCCTGGGTCTAAACAGTAACACTGAGTAAAAACCAGATGCTTGCAGGAGCAGAAGTTGGTGTTTGCAGCTTTGGGATAGACTTTGGGCATATATTCATCATCTGCCTTCAGAATATTTTCCCAATTTTTTTGCTAAATACTAAGTATATTGCCACTAAAACAAGGCAAACTACTGAGTCCCACATTCAATCAACCATTTTTTAGCAGTGTATTTTTAATCAGATCAATGACTTGGGAGGGCTGTGATGAACATCTTCTCCCCATCCCATAGCTACTCCATTAAACAGATTCTCTCTCTTTGTTTAACTCAACTCTTTGTTTTTTCTATATAATCTTAGTATAAAATATGCAAAATATGTCCTTTGTAGCCCCCAGAGGTTTCTTAATGATAGGTGGTTTGGGGTTTTTCGCAAAATGCGTGCAAATTAATGGTGCTTTAAGTGCTCTCTGATATTTTGACACCTGTTGTTTCATTTTCTCTCCCATTTGAATGGTTTTGCTTTTTAATTTTTTTCTCTCCCTCAGAAATGTAACAATTGTTTCTGTTATAGATTACTTTGCCACTAAGTGTCTTTTCCAAGTTTCTTCCACTGAGAAGCACCTTGTTTCCAATCAGGGGATTGGCCTAGGGGCTATATTTTTGTTAAAGCATCTGGGTTTTCTGGTAACCGGTTAATATAAAATTCTAAGCATATCTCAGGAAGGATTATGTCTAGAAAAGGTTAGCACTGAAAAATAATATTGTCACGTTGTACATCCACAGGCCATTGGATTTTGCATACCTCTGATTTCTATGTTAGATTCTGTTTTGCTTTTGATGAATGTGCTTATTCTTATTACAAATATCTGGTCTTCACTTGTCACCTGACCTCTGAAAATGCAAAATCTTTATAAAACAATACATCACAAAATGGTTTCGTTTGGTCTTGTTTGCAAAAAGAGGAAGCCAAGCATTTTCAAACTGTGCTTAAATAAGTACATTAAATAACCTGTGTTCAAGTACTATAGTTTTGTATCAGGCTAACAAGTGAACCCTGAATTTTGCCAAATGTGATTTTCAGTGTTTTAATCTTGGAAGTTTATTATAAATGTTAATTCTTTCTGTACCCCTTATTTATTTTTTTTAAATTATACTTTTGGTTATCTAGTCACTAAGAGGAAGTGATACATTGTAACTAAATGACAAAAGAAGAGAGAGATCATGTTTTCATCAATGTCTCCAAGACATCCAGTTGGTATTAGACCAGTCTGGTCAATTGGAGCAGGGCTGTGGTAGTGAAGTCTGATTCATGTGCATGGTGTTTGTGATTAGGTTACACTCAGTGACATGGAAGTTTTTTGGTAACACAAATTATCACTGCAATTGTTTTGAGTCTTTTGTCATTCTAGACTTGAGCCTAGATTCATTTGTGGTGTGATCTGATTTCTGTACAACTTGATGTTCTCTTCTGTATGGATTTTGTTAAACAGCATACATTTATTGAACAAGAATGATATCTTAGCAGTGTATAGACACTTCTTGGAATCATACAACCCACAAGTGATACTCTTGTAAGCAATTTTCTTGTATCAAGCTATTTACAATGCAGTATCAGAAATGCTGTACTCTTCTCAGCTGGTCCTGTGGTGCTGGAAATTCTCTCCCTAGCTACAGCCTAGATATAAATATTTAGTCTAAACACAAAGAGGGAGCAAGTCACACACCCTGGTACTTCAAGGATTCCTGTTACTGGGACCAAGTCTGCGAACTGGTCTGTTTAATTGAATGAATATAACAGTTTCTTATGGCCTTTCTCATCTGAGACAAACCTAGTGATAGATAGTGATGCAAGAATACATATTCAGTATCACAGCTTAAAACATGGAGTGAATAACCCTGATCACAGGAAGCAGACAGGCAAAAGTCACTTTTCCAAAGTCAAATTTTTCAGGTCAGGTGAAAAAAGTTTACATGAACTATGGAATGATATTTGAACTTGACTGTTCAAGAAAAGCCAGACTGTTATGCTTATGTACATACAAATAAGGTGTTAAAATCAAAAAAGTATGAGATAAAAAAGTTTTTTTGGTAACTCTGCCTTAGTCCTAATAGGTGGGTTGTTTATTCTAATTCAAAGCATTGGGACACAAACATTGAACATCATGAAGTTATCTTACATGTTTCATAAGCGCTATTAGTAGAATGGTAATATCTTAGCAATATATGGAAAAGATTAAGTGGCATGTCAGGAATGTTTTTCAAGTTGAAGTGTAATCATACAAGTAAGTACACAGAAATATATATGAACAAGGAAGATATACTAGAAAGTATACCTCATTCTTTTAAAAATGCCTCATATTCACATTTCATGGAGTGAAACCTTCAAAATTCAGTGCATTATATCTGTAAATATACCATGGGAGCAAATAAATTAATGAAATCTTGTTACTAGGGGGTGGATCACATAATATACTTTGTATATCTATAACGCCAAATATTGAGAACTGTTATTTCAAATTCTAATTACTAAACATTTTACTCAAACTAGCTGTATCTTATTTGGTTACTTAACTGCTACTATATTTTTTTTCTTGATCAAGCTGTAAGACTTTTTTTCAATATTTGTGCCAGCAAATAAAATTATATAAACACCTCACTGCATATTTTGTCCACAGCTAACATAGTTAACACTTATTTATTATTTTTATTAGCATATCCTATAAAAATGTATTATTTATTTTTTATAAGTTGTATCTGTATCAGTCTGCATTCAGTTTTGCTCAGCAATATACCAATGCAGAATACAGCACAGTAGCTACCCCTAAAATTTCAGTGCATATAAAGCAGAGAAACACTAGATAGGGAATGGGCATAGCATGTAGTCTGAATACTTTGGTGTCCAAAGGGAAGAAGCTGTTTTCCATAGAAATATGAAACTACTACTTCATATCTGTGGTGGTTTGAACTTGGTTGGAAGCCAGTTTCCCACCAAAGACACTCTATCATTCCTTTCCTTACCTGGGCAGGGGAAAGAATATGTAAGGGATCCTTTTGGATCAAGGTAAAAACAAGATCACTTACCAGTTAGTGTTATGGGCAAAAGTGTTGTGGCATGTGCCTCTGCTGAAGATGATAAGTGGCTGCAACCTTCCCGGAAGCCTCACGCATGTCCAGCGGTGCCTTGGCGTGGCGTGCGATAGCTGGTGGGAAAGGTCTAGTGCCGTGCCTTCCCTGAGAGTACCTTGCAGGTTCTGAGACTCCCTGGGTCTCGCTATCCGTTGGGTGCCGGTCCCACCTGCGGCCAGAGACTCCAGGAGGGGCTGTGAAGCCACCACATGTACACCCATTAATCCCACCAGCACAGGTGGTTGTGCAGGCAGTCGCAAATCCGATGCCTTAAGACGGGGGTAAAGAGTTGGGAGGCGTACTCTCCTTATGATATTCCACAGAAGGTGTTTATTGGTGGACGGTCAGGGAAGCAGTGCTGAATACAATGGGGTGACAAGGGATTATATACTGAAGCAAATGGGGGCGGAGAGAACACTAAGGACCAATAATACGAGGGCAAGAGGGAGGAGAAAAGGCAGGATTACAATACACGAACCAATAGGGGTAGGCAAGGGGAGGAGCAGGGGAACAAGGCCAATGGGGCATCGAGTGAGGAAGAACATTCTAGAACAAAACCATATAGGGGTACATAGATTGACAACTAACAGGGATAAACCAACTGAATAGGGGAGCATACCACTAAAAGGCCTGGGTGGGAGAGACCTTTCTCCTTACCACAATCGACGGGGAGATCCTGGACCTCGGAGCCTTTACTTAATTCAACACGTGGGTTCCTTGGCCCCACTGGCTCCTTAGTCACTTGTATGGCTGGCCCATCCTCTGCAGCATCCCCAGCTGCAGGCCAAGCCACCACCACACAGAACAGACTCAGTTCAGGGAAATTTAATTTATGATCATCAAATCAGAGTAGAGTAACAAGAAGTAAACCCAACTCTTAAAAACACCTTCCACCCATCCCTCCCTGCTTACTGGACTTGACTTTATTCCAAATTTGCTCTGACTCCTCCTTCCCATTGGTGCCAGGTAATGGGGAGTGGGGGCTGCAGTCAGTTCATCACACACTGTCTCTACAGGGTGAGGACTCCTCACGCTGTTCCCCTGCTCCTGCGTGGGATCCCTCCTACAGGATACTGTCCTCCATGAATTTCTCCATCACAGGTCCCTCTCCTGGGCTGCAGTTCTTCACAACCTGCTCCAATGTGAGTCCCTTCCATGGTGTGCTGTCCCTCAGGCAGAGGCTGCTGCAGTGTAGGTCCCTCACAGGGCCACAAATCCTGCCAGGAAACCTGATCCAGCTTGGGCTCCTCTGTCCACAGGGCCTGCTGGCTAATTTTGATCCATAAACTCTTGACTGACTCTTGACCCATCTCAAGGCAGAGCTCTATGCATTTCCAAAGGTAAGTTACGGAAAGGGTCACTTACCCTCCTCACCTTGCCAGACTCTCCTACCTAAAACTCACATATCCCTCAATTACAGCACTCCAGGCACCACCTACTTTTGCAGATGGGTAGTGCGAAGACAGTTTGCTCTGAACTTTTGTTGAAAAAACTATGTATGCCTGATATGTTGGTATATTTGGATGCTTCTATTATGTTTTAACTGTGACCTTAAACTAAGATTCAGAATGGATTTGAAAAAAAATATCTTTAATACTAAAGCCCAGGCTGGTGTTCACAATACTGAAATCTTTAAAAGACTTTGCTGTGAAAAGCCAAATTCATAACTTCATGCACTCTTTTATTTTAACTCAATTTTGTTGAATATAAAATTTTGAGGTTTTTATGAACAATGGATATTGGGGGAAAAAAAAGTTTTCTTTGAAGCTTTAGGTCAAGTCTGTCATATTTTTAAAGACTGTTTATTCTATATGAAAATTTCAGCAAGATAAGGCACAAAATGTAGTCTTTCCTAATATGTGTGTAATATATGGGATATGAACAATTGTTTAAATTTTGTATGGATCATTACAGAGAAATTGTGGGTAAATATGTTTACTGTCTGCAGCTTTCTGAAAGCTCTTCTGTGAGTAAATTTGATAGGCTCAGACAGCAAATACGTAAGTTAGAATGATTTTGAAAAATTACTTCTCCAGAACAATAGGCAATTTCACTGTCTCATTTGGAGAACAGTCAGCAGCTTGCATCCATTATGTAAAACAGTCAGAAACTTGGCTTCTTCACCAAACAAGCTATAAAATAACTTACTTAGCAAATTAAATTAGAATATTTCATTTGCTCAGTTTGCAAAATCAGCTACCACGTGTTATTTAAAGGTGTTTTAAAATATTCTGGTAGAAATAATATGAATCTCTGAGAATTTTCTAAAGGAAACATGGGACCATATCTGCTAAATCACCACAACATATTCTTCTTTTTTTTTAATAAGGAAATATTTATTATTTATTTCTTTCTTATGTTCTATATAATAGTCTTTGGGATGCAGTGACTATCAATTTCTCCAGTGATTTTAATTTCTATTGTCTCTCTGTGCACATTATGTCAGGCATTATAGAGGTATTTGCATAGCAGTATTACTGCTTTTTTTTTGCTACTGAATGCAGAGATGTAGAAATGTTGCATACCTTTTCCTTCTTTCCTTCTTCCTATATTCCCTTCTTGCATCCTTTAATCAGCTTCTCATCTCTGTCTGTATTGTTATTCAGCAGCAAGGCAGGGTGACATTTTAAACAGTGCTAAGTGATGACAAGATCAAGGCAGATATGCAGCCTTACCAGTGACAAAACAGAGACGAGGGACAGGGTAGGGACATCAACACAGGCATCTGTAGGCTTTCATTTACTTGCACAGACCATGTTAATCTGTGCTGGCAGAGCTGTTCTTACAACTACAGATGTCCAATAGCAGTCTGATCCCACCTCTTTCCACGCTAGTTCCAAAATGATGACTGAGAACCTTCATTGGCAAAGATGTGTCGGTTGCTTCTGTGGGTAGCAGCAACCTGGGGCTTCTTGGAGCAGGTCTGCACAGAGGATACACAGACATTTGTCAGCTGTGCTTCCTTTGATGTGGCACCCTTCTCCACTAGGAACTCAGCTGACCGACATGGTTCTCTTATCTCCAAAGTGTTTCCAGTGATGGATCTTTACCTGTTCCCAGCCAAGCTGTATGCCTACTGCAGCCCAACAAACCGTTGACTTGTCTGGTTTCCAAAGAAAATTGGGCTTTTGAAGTTGTTGAGCAAATAAATCTCAGGAATACCAACCTCCACCAAGATTTATATTCCTTTGAAGGTTAGAGACACAAACGTTTCTTCAATGAAACAAAGGCTGTAATGGGACCCACTGACCCACTGGTAGCTCACCCTCTGAATGAGCAAAGACAGCCACAGCCATGAGGAGTACAGATGGAAGGTGGTCAAAAAACATATGATGCAGGTGTATAAATGTAAACTGCAGTGGGAAAAGGTGGTTTAAGGAGCTGTGGGACAGAATGAGTGTGAGGGTCTTCTGAAGCAAGCCATGATGAGGTGTATGCAAATCCTCTGAAATTCAAGCTCTGTTGGTCCTCCTGTTCATGGATCAAACAGTCTGCAGCTTGTTTTTTAAAGCTTTCCCACCCAGAGTTTTATTTGAAAGTTGTTGTGCATGATTAACTGAATTCTTGCTTTTTGAAAGAGGATAAAAGTGCTCTCATGGTAACAAATCATTTGATTATTGCAAAAGGAGAAAAAGAAATCTTTTTGTTTTGGATGAAAAGTATTCCAAAATATGTTTTAATCACATTTTATTTTCTGTAGATTGTGTTTTGCCAAGTATGAAGGAAAGTCCTTTGTAGCAATTCTTGTAAAGCCACATAATTTGAAACTTAAAGGTCAGGTTTGTTAGTCTGCTTTGTTTGTGCTTAGAGTCTTCTGTTTTTAAAATAATTGCAATTATTCTACTGCATGTAGAATGTAAAAGAGCTTAAACTTGGATGTTAAAATTTCCACTCTTCTCAAAAAGGATACAGGCCATCCGTGGAGAACTCTAAACTAAGCTTAAATCTTCTTGCACACTTTTCTTTCACCTCTGAATTTCCAGTGATTGCAGGGGAGCTCTTTAATTTATGCTAATTATAGGCACACCTGTAATTTTGCCATTTGTCCATTGAAGGGGCAAACTCTCTACTGAAGTGCTTTAGGTGATATCTAACTTACAGATGGTGATTTGTGATATTACTGCCAGCACTCTTTGTCAATAAACAGCTTTTCCTTTCTGAGCTACAGCAGCACTGTTCAGACAACTCAGTGACTTTTCACTGAACAGCTCTGCAGAATGAAGATTAACAGTCTGATGAAAAGGTTCTCTGAGCAGGACTACCTGGAGCTTTCTGTATATACATTTGGTGACAATCCGTCCCTGCATGAGAGCAGGATCTGTATGCAACTGCCATTACTGCAGTTGTTAGACATACTTCATTTCTGCTCCTGCACTCTCTGGTGGGAGTTCTTGTGACAGTATTTCTTGTAGCAAGAACAATTTTCTTCATCAACAACTAACATTTTTCTCTGACTCCCTCTGGGACTTCTTCCTCCCTATCTGTAGGAATTGTCAGCAATCCTACATACTTAGTTTTCCTACAAGCCTCCATTCTTTCAATTTTCTTTTGCAAGCTCCATTTAGCATGTCTCACATCAGTTGCAAAGTTCTTATTAGCTTTCATCACTTGAGATTTATTTTTGAGTTTCTCAGATTCACTTTCTAGATCTTTTATATGATTATCTAGCCTTGTGCTTTTAGTAAGGGAGTGGTTTCTTGCGGTTCAAGTACTGAGTGACGCTACTTGGACTGTGTTTCCACTTCTGTCAGAAAGTTTCTTTGCAATCTTTTGTGCCACAGTATCCTAGCACTGAGGTGAGGAAACAATTTTCTCATTTCCAGGCTTTAGGTGAAGTATACTTCACTAATGACTGCGATGAGACTACTGGATGATTGTGAAGTGCTATTATTAGTAATTTTACTTAACTTTCAAAGTGCATTAGGCTTTTAACCAGCCTTTACTGAAAAAGAGGTTAATATTAAGATTGCTTGACTTGTTACAAGACACTTTTTTCAATGTTTTCATTTTGCAATACTTCAGGCATTTTGATTGAAATATTCGGTTTGGTACACCAGACTAAATAGCCTAAACCCACCATCCAAAACCAAAACCTGCAGAAAAAGAAGTTCAACGGTTCTTAGAATACAGTAAAGAAGACACTCTTGTGTTTTCCAGTATTACTAGCTCTACTCTTACTACTGCTGCAAGATACAAAATCTTCTATGGGGATACAGCTTTTCTTTTTTTTTTTTATTTCCCAGTTTCAATGGCTTGATTTTATAGGCTTAATACATTCTTCTAACATAGTTCTTTTTATGTGCAAACAAAAATCTGGACCCAAATTAGCAAAATGCTGTCTTTGCTCTACCAAATGCATTAAGAGTAAAAAAATCAGTAAGTCCTTGTCATTAAATTGCTTCCAAGCTGTGTAATGAAGAACAATATAGAACAAATAAGAAAGGGCACACAGTGGGCAATAACACTGTACATACACATTATTTTAACAAATGTTTCCTATTAATAAGGCTACTTAGGAGTTCTTTTAATGCATTCTTTCATTCTTCCAACAAGCAGAAAGTATTTTTGATTCAGTGCTGCTTTAATATTTGATAACTGTCCTGGTTTGAAGGACAGGTGTCTGTCAAGGAAGGTGGGAAAATCTCCCTTGGGTACAAGATGACCCCCCCCTCCCTCCTCCGAATTACTGTACCTTTGAAATTACAGGGCTCTCAGGCAAAGATGTGGTAAAAAGCATAACAGTTCTTTACCAGAGTTATATAACTATATATACATATGTATATACACATAAAACAAAGACAGTTAAATGGCAACAATAAGAGAACAGACAAAACGCCTTATCAGTTCCTTGTCTGATGTTGAGATCCTCCGTTGGAGCAGAGAGGCTGCGGTGACTCCCCCGCGGCTGCAGGGGGCGCTGTGGCGCGAGCGCAACGACCCTCACGTGGCAAATGGCGGCTCCGGCGAAGGGGACGGGGGGTCACCCCCGGTGCGGACCCGCGGGGGCAGCAGCCCGACCCCACCAACCTCGGCAGCGGGCAGCGCAGGCAGGCAGGGTTGACTGGGGAGCGATGAACCTCGGTAACACCCACCGGCAGATCAGCAGAAGGCAGGCACAGCAGAGACGAGCAGTCCTGAGCGGCGACTGGTTACAGCGTAACCCTGTACCCTGTGCCGCTGCGGAACCCTCGGAGATGTCACAGTGTATCCGTGCTCGGGAGCCAGCCGGCTCAGTGTAGCAGTGTTCCCGGAGCGAAACCAGTACTGGCTGCAGAC
>VZRJ01002404.1:0-98962 GCA_013397565.1 Ptilonorhynchus violaceus
CCCGGCGCGGGTGCCGTGCGGGCGGCGGGTCCCGGGGCGGCGGCGGCCGGGCTTCCTCGCTCCCGCAGGGGATGGGTTGCCGGGCCGCTGCCCTGGCGAAGGGTGTGATCCGTGAGTACCGGGCCTGCGCGGGGCAGAGAGCTCGGGGAGCGCCGTAGTGGCGGCTGTGGCCGGGGGTGATGTGGGTTGCTCTGGCTCTAGCGGAGTGGGCGGCCTGTGGAGGGCAGCGGGGCGAGCCCGGCCTGGAGGGGCTGCGGCAGCGGGCGTCTTGCCTTGGAGCGGGTATGCCCTTTGCTTTGCCTTGTGAGCATCCCTTATTGCTGTAGTGATCACTGAACTTTGTTATCCTGCTCAATAACAGCTTCGTTCGAGCGGGCTCTTTGTCCCAGGTGTGTAGCTGCCCTGCTGTCTCTTGATACTTGCCAAAAGTGTTTCCGGGGATGAAGTGTGGCTGAGTACAGAGTTGCTTGGTTCTCTTCCTCATAGCAAACAGCTAAAAATGTGTTGTAGTCAAAGCACGTATAAATGTGGTGATAAATACCTGGTAACATAAAAGGAAGAGGACGGACAGCGTGAAACAAGTCGTAATAGTATGATAAAATAAGAAGTATTCGAAAGTAATCATTCATCATTACACAAAGGGTAGTTCGTATCCAAACTTAACATACATTAAGAACTGTTCCGGGGTGTTTATGAACGCTGTTTATGAAGTTTATGCACTAAGTTTATGAAATACTGGATAAAAGTGGCATTGATGATTAAATTTCATGCCACAGAATACTTCATTGATGGTGGTTTGGTAACTGTTCTCATGCAAGTAAAAAACTTTCCTTTTCACCTTCCCTCCTACACCTGCTGAAGTGCAGCTTTAAAGAACAGATAGGTTCTGAGGTGGTGTGACCTGAGAGAGAAGAGGCTTGAGAATTAGTGGACTTCGTTTTCAACATGAGCTTCTGGTTTTGCATTTCCTATATCTCTACTGCTTGTTACTGTTCTTCTGTTATTTGCTACTTATTTCAGTTAAGCCTCAATTACTACATTAAACTAATTGACTCTTTTTGCTGACCTGCAGATCCTAACCTAAAAAAACCCCAAATGCTTAAGCCTTCCAAAAATTTGATTAATATTTTTGCTGAAGTTTGAAAGTATGTTCCTATTTGCGCTGCAGTATTTGGGATTACTGTTGTAGGCTCTAAGGGCCAATGCAATGTGGCTCTGTAATTTCTTACCCTGGAAAAGCGATTCCTATCCTGAAGTCTCTTCTGTTAACAGCAACTGTATTATGTTTTGGGGTTTTTTTAAGTCCTTACTTGACTTCTGCTGAACTGGTAGTACAAGGCAGCTGCACTTACACCACTGTGTATGTCCCACTAATGATTGATTTCTATATGTAAAGTTATTTAAGTAGATGCTATATTCTGGCATTTTCCATTTGGAATGAATCATTGGTTTTAGCCAAATTATGTTCATGTGTTACCTAGGTCAGTTTGGTCACTGTGACTAAACTTCAGGTAACTTTTAATCTCTATGTTCAGAAATGTCACGTGTTTGAAGAGGTGTCGGCTAAAGACATCTTAACGTATGCAGGGCTGTGAATCCAGTACAAAGAGTAACAGCAATCAGTGTTCTCTAAATACATACCTAAATTGTGTACAGAGATTCTATGACTTGTAGATGACTTCATCTAGGTAAAATGAAGGTATTTTTCCATCCATTTTCTTTCCACCTTATCTTGTAAGGACCAAATTCATAAGGTATCTGGAATCAGATTTAAATTTGTTCAGAATCAAACTTAAATTGTTAAAGCTCTTTTTAACATCTGGTAATCCTCTTCTGTGAACTCTGCCACCAGATGGTGTCATAAGATTTGAGGTGTTGCCTGAGTCAAGCTGATTCTAACAGAGTAAGAGGATACTATGTATCAGAAGTAACTTCTTTGTTTTTATAAAAATGGTTTTTATATTTGTAGTGTAAGGTTTTGGATTTTTTTCATCAAGTCCTAGACTATTTTACATTTTGATCCTGTTGTGGTGGAGCTGCTGGTGTTCAGCCCTGGGACAAACTGCATTACAGAGATAGGAATTTAGACAGACCTCTGTATTTCTATTACCTGGTCATAAATGACTACTGTCTTTATGTTTGGGATCCTTAAGTGGAATATTCTTGGTATGAAAGCACCTTATACTGGAGAGTGACTTGTCTACCTTGGTTCGAGTGCTTCAAATCATTCTCCAGTGATTCTTCATACTCTGTAATGACACTATAAATAGAAGAAGCCCAATTACTGACTAAATGTTCTCCCTACTTGTTCTCTGGTGTCTATTCATATTTTTCTTGGGGAGCCTGAGTTACTTTGATAAGGCCAGATACCTGCTTCTGTGGAACTGCAATAGATGGGATGTATAGAGTAATCTGTTTTGATGTAGCTTTTGAGTCCTTGTTCTTAACTTATTATCAGTGAAAGAAACATCATATGCATAATTGTGAAAGATATTATGAGCTTAAATACCCCAGGAAGGAAAAAAAAGATGCAATTAAATGTAACAGAAATAAGTGTAAAATCAGGTGTTGGGTATTTCTCTCATTCTTATAAGGGTCTGTATAATGAAGACCCTTTATAAAGTGACTCAGGGTTACCAGAACAAGCTGATGAATTCTTTTGTAAGTCACAGAAATATTTAAATTATTAGGTTTAAATATTTAAACGTAATATTTAATTAGGTTATTTTCCCCACATCTCGTGGATCACTACGTTGCTTCTTATTAAAACTTTGTCTCAGTCATTGTCAATTATGTTTGAAGCTGTAATAGTAGTAGCGGTAAGCAGACAATTCCCCTTTCCAAAGAGTGCTAAAGGGGGTCTTAGCTGGAGTACTATGTCTGGTTTTGAACAATTCTTTTAAAGTGCTTCAGGCAATTTGGAAAAGGGAATAGCTATTTTAATAAGCTCAGAAAATGTGATGTTTAAGGAAAACATCTGAAGAAGAGGAGCTTGCATATGGCTTAAACCAAACTGGGAGTATAGGAGGAAACAGAAGCTCTCCAGGTATGTGGATTTTAGGTATTCTAAATGACAGCATACAGCAATAATGCTGAACAGCTTTCCATTCCAGTTAGGACAGAGTATATTCCTGAATCTTCAGGTGTGTAAAAAGCTTTCATAAGTAAGATAGCAATAAAGCATTTACTTTCACTAGGGAGAAATTATCATCTCAGTTTACAGCAAGAAAAACTTGGTTTGGATATTAGGAAATTATTAGCATTGCTTATGTATAGGAATTAGAAAGATGCAATTTGATTGTGGCTTAAAGTGTATATGTTCTTCTGGTCTGTGCCCTGTTCTTAGATTTACATGAAATAAAAATAGAAGTCAACAAAAACTCTGTGTTCATGCCAGGTGTTCTGTGCCTGTGCTGGTCTGTTTAAGTTATTTCTCTGCAGTGTCCCTATCTCCAGCAGACTTCCCCTGCATGTTGTAAAAAAACCCAGCCATACTTATGGGATAGTGTTCAAACAGTTTCTGCTAGATGTTTTCTAGGCCAGTTAGTGAAGTAAATTTTATTGCCTTTAACAGGAGCTTAAAGAACTTTGATCTGTGAAATAGCTCTTCTTTCCTGGCTCAGTGTCAAAACAGTTGAGCACTCTTCTGCCCATTTACAGCATTTGCTGTACAGTGATGCTGCTTCAGTGCTGAAGGGTCTAGAGTACCTTTAGTCCGTCACATGGATGAAATTAAATCTTGCAAAGCAGGGAAAAATTTACCTTTAAAGTTTTGCCTCTGATACAAGTATTTTAACTACTATATGATTATCTCCTTTGCCCTGTTAAAATAAAAAAAAAGAAAATAAAAAGTAGTTTGTACAGTGCATGATAATGTGGTGTTAGTCATGACTTAACTTTAGTAAGTCCTGCTGTCTGTTGCCGGGGTTAGATTGCACGGATCAACATCTCAAAGGAAAGTTAGTGCCTCCCACTTGTGCCCAGAAGTAGGGTTAAGGTAATTAGTAGAAGTTATGGTGAATTTAGATGCCTCAGGGGCAATGAATCTTGGAAGCGAAGATAGTCTGTGAATGTTGGTGCTTTATTCCTTGTAAATTGTGCTTGAGGTGATGAAATTTGGGCATAGGGCTCTGCATTATTTTATTACTATAGTGTATTACTGTTCTACAGTTCAACTGGTATGTGTGCAATTGGTTGCTGCAGGAAAGAAGTCACTAAGGCAACGGGAATGACATCTCTACAAGGAGCTGAGCATGTTGCTGCAGAACATTCTGCGCGGTGAATTTGTAAACTGCTGTTCTTCTCAAGTGTTGAATTTCCACTGCTCTCTGTAGGGACATGCAGCATTTAGGCAGGCCTTTAGACAGGCCAGTGCTGCTGATCTCTTTGAAGCCTCCTGAGGATTTGTAGGCAGCTGGAATGCCAGGCTGCCCACCCCACTCCATGGCACTTGTGGCTTTATATAGTCAGTGTGTTCAGCCACTAATCTGTAGCAGATTTAATCTTGACGTACATTTTAAATGTATGTTATCCGGTAAGGTTGAATAACTGTGGACAAATGGATGTTGTAGCAGGAAGCAGTCTAATGCCTAAATTTCTTTGTAGACTATTTTTACTTGTGAGAAGGGTTCTCCAAAATCTCTGTAGCAGACTTGCTTAAGTTAATCAAAACTGTGTGGTGTTTCCAAGATCTGTGCAGGTGCAGGTTATGGTCAAGTTGCATTTACATCACATAGCTGTAAAATGCATCCCTTCCCTTTAAAACAAACAAATAATAAATCACTCATTGAACAGTTGGTTCCCTCAAAATAGAAAGTTGCTACAATATCTCGTTTGTTTCAAAGGCTTTACTTTCTGCTGTTAATATGTGTTTCTCTTTCTATATGGTGGTGGGGTCTTTTTGGCAAAACCTAATCTTTGCTTGCAGTTTGCTCATTTTTTAGAGTAGCTCATCTTCCTACTCAAGTCCCATAAAAAGTAATCTCCTATTTTATACAGCAAGTTAGTGATTTCAAAAGCACAAGGTGTTAAATCTGATAAAAGCTTGAAGGTAGTTTGTCTTTAAGGTATGTGATTTTTTTTTTTCTGTAAGAATTCAAATGTGCCTGCATTTATCTAGAGTAAGGTCTGTTTCTGAAGTTTCTTCATGAATAATGAAAATTCTGATTGAACAGACCAGTATATGATGAGATGAAATGCAGTGACTACATGGCTCAAAAGCTATCTGGTTCTTGTTGAATTTACTTAGTGACTGAAATACCTTTGATTTATTATGTTATTCAAAGTACCTCATGGAAGTTCTTTTACAGTAAAATTGAAGTACTTAGTTAAAGTGAACCATGGATTTTATAGCAGCATTTGGGAGAAAGCAAAGCATGATGGGAAGTGGTTTATATCTATGTAACACAGTCAGTCAAGAGGTGTTCTGGAAATAGAACATGTGTCTATATTCTCCCAGTCCCTGTAACATCCACTGAATCTCTTTATTTCTGAGTGCCTGCCTCTGAGGTCCTCTCTCTGTAGAGGTGAAAGTTTCCCTTTTCATAGTGACATCCAATAGCATTTGAATTCTATTAGTATTTTTAGTACTCTGTCATAAGTAATGTCCAGTTGATTGGGCAGTTTGCCGAAAACTCTTCCTGTAATCGTGTATAGTTACTATATGTTTTAATTAGCCAAAACAGGTGTAATGTTAGCTCTGCTGGTGGAAGCTTTTTAATGTTATGTGCTAACTGGCCTGCTTTTCCTGATTTAAGTCCCATGCTGCTTTCAGCCTTGTGCAGAATGAATTCTGTAAATACTTGGGTAATCTTGAACGAGATCTTGAACACATGGAGGGTATTACTCTGCTAAACTACAAAGTAGTGCCAGTGAAGAATGTTGGGGGAGTACAGAATATTTTAATACAAAAGGAAATGTCTGAAATTGGTGCAAGGATTAGCAGCCTTGCTTTCATGAGTACTTCCATCTTAATTGCATTAAACCAGCTTTCCTATGTTGGACAGGCATCTAAACATTTGTCAGTTGTGTATGATCATTAATAATTCCTTTAGACCTGTTGCAGCTGCACAGATCTGTGTGTAAACAGTCTACTGATGATGTGCTGCTATACTCATCTAATAACTTACTGGAAAATCAGGAGGCTCCAATATCTCATTTTCTGTTTCTACTCACATTAGCTTAAACTTTCCTTACCTGCTATCTCAGTTAAAATATGCTTAAAAACAAGTTATGGTCTTTATAAGTGCTTTCAAAATAATTTGTTCCAAAACACAGTATTTCTGTATCCTGACCTTCCATGAAGACAGGTGCATGCACATCCCTGATACCATATGAATTTGTATGCAGGCTGGTGCAAAGTTCTGAATGGTCTTACACTGGTTTTGGGGGTGATTTGTCAAAGTAAGCAGCTGGTATTGATGATTCAAATATATCAGGTGCCCATGTGATGAAGCTAAAAAATGCATATTTAAACACTATCAGGTATTTCAGTGAAATCAAGACTGGTGTTTAGGGAACATAAGATGACTGAATCTCCTGTTGTATTATAAGTGTGTTTTGGTATGGTGATGTGGATTTTTTTAGAAAGGAGAGTCTTTCTCTGTTGACTAATGGTTAAAAGGCTATTGCAACTCTCAGTTTATTCCCCTTTAAGCTGGACAGATGCTGGTACCTTCTCTGTAAATGGACATGCAAATCTGTAGGGGAAGAGTTACTTGTCAAAGTACTACATTTTGGACTTAAAGGGGTGTGGTTTTACTTGCTGATTTTTGTTTACAGTTGGACAGAACCAGTGAACATCAGAGCTGCTTTAACTCTAGGTAATCTGGATTTGGTAAAATTCCTGTTGTTGCCCTTTGCTCACAGCTTCTAGTCAGTACCAGATTTGCACATTTTGATGCCCCTGACACAGAAGGTTGATGTTAAATAATGAGAACTAACTTTGTAGGGTCATCTGTGGAGAAGAGTTCTTGAAGAAGGCTCTTGCAGGCTAAGTTTGATGCTATTAGCTAAGTTAGCTCTGAAGTTGCCTAATAAAAGACAGCAAAACTTGAAAGGATTTGTATTTCTCTGTGGAGATACAAAAATGCCTAGTATTAAAAACATCCATTTCTTTCCAATTTAGGGTGAGGAACTGCCTCTGCCAAGTCAATAAAAAAATTGCAATAATACTCAATCATTCTGCATTTTAATGTATTTTAAGAGAAAGAAAAGTACAAAAATTATACCCCGTTATTTAAACAGACATATCTGTCTTTGCGTTATAAACTAGACTCTCTAATTCAATTGCACTCCTTATGAGTTAAACTTTATTATAAAATACATATGGCATTTAATTTGACCTGCTACTGCTTTCATTTGCATATATGCAAGTCTTAAGTAGATCAGTGTTAAAATGTTTATTGTTCTGGTGCAGTTTTGAATAATCCTGTACTGTTAGGAAAATCAATAGCTTTTATTAATGATTCAAATACATAAGGTACCCATGCAGAGTATGGTGTTAGAGAATGTATCTTAAAATGCTGTCTGAATTGAGTATTTCAGTACCTGCATATGTGTAGTTCTTACAGAGGCCTGTGAGAAAAATCCTGAATTTTAATCACTTCAGGTTTTATTTTATGGTGAATAAATGGATTGATAAACCTTGAAGACTGGTGGTCTTTGATGTCATGAATGGCCTTCATTTCATTTTCCTAGGGCCTTAAATATCTTCTTGGAGTGGCCCTGTGTACTAAAGTAAAGATCTGAGTTTGCCCTGCTTGGTTTCCCCAATTCCTTATTTTCCTGTGATCATCCTAGTTGAAAAGTGTTTTGTTAATCTGATTTGAGTAGCTGAGAGTATTCCTACAGATCTCTGGTTGTAGAGTGAGTGCTGTGTCTTGGAGGACAAGAACAAAATGAAAGAAAGGGAAAGCTACTTTCTATTATAGATGTTTTAAATGACTCTTCAAAACTACCTTGTCTTTTTTTGAAGAATATTGACTATGAATGAGAGGCATGTATTCTCTTCATGAAAACTCTTGTGGTGAGCTTCATTAACAGTAACTTTGTTTACTTTCTTTACTAAAATAGATTAATGAAGCAAGTAATCCTGAATGTTGATTATTTTAAAATTGTTTTTATTTGCAGATATGGGATAAGATCATTCCGGAGCAATAAGCATGGTTCGGCAACGAAAATGTGTATTATGTCACATTGTGTACAACTCAAAAAAGGTAAATAATTAATGCTTGGCATGTATCAGTAGATATTACTATGAAACATTTATGAGAAGTGCTTCAATTTTAAAATTGTACGAAGTAAAATTTCCCTTTACCGGGTATATATTGCCCTAGGTCTATCTCAAATCAAAGAATATATTTGCGTGTGCTTTGGAGTAGCTTTCTTGAAATGAGCTGTGCAATATGCTTGATTCTGAATGTTAAAAATAGTGAGGTCTTTGAGTTTTTTTGTATTATTTTGTAAAGATACTGAAGTGAAAAGCACACTCATTTCACTGTAAACTGTGATACGGGAAGAATACTGTAATACACAATTTTTAAAATTCCTTTTGGGAGGTCTGTTTCCATATGGAAGAACAAAGTCAGTTCAGTGTGCATCTTCTGTGTGCTATGTATTTATGCAAAGTCGGCATAAAACTGAGTGTTTCCTAATGGACCTTCATGTATGGTTTAGCCACATGGCATGTGGAGATATTCCAAATGCCAGTGTTTTAATTCACGCAACTCTTCAAGGTTGAAGATGTTTCTTTTCCTTTGCAGATAGGATTTCAAGGGCTAAAGAGGGTAGTGATTAGTATCTGGTCTTTGAAGATCCAAATACTTTGGGTCAGAGACCAAAAGAAACTTAAATTATCTGAACTGCTTCCTTTTGCTGAGTGATGAACGTTCTTTCTCTTCCAGCAGCTCCCTTTCACTAGAAATGAATTATAACAGTACTGCAGTTCATGGATCAAGGTTGCTGTAAACAACAAACTGACACGTACATCTCAGTTTCTGAAGTGTCTAGCAGAGTAAAATAGTATATGATGATGAACTTACAGCTGTGTTATAATACAAATACAGAGAAACTGCTCAGATTGCACAGCAAAACTGTTTTAAGTACTGTGATTCTGTATAGTATCAATGAGACCTTTAATTAAAATTATTATCAACAGTAATTTGTCAAAATCAGTCTAATAAGCTTTGCTAAATGTACTGTTATTCATCTTTCTTCTGGAATTCCACTTTCTTTGTGTTGAATTTTAATGACTCACATGTGTCCTTCCTCAGGAGAAGTAACATATAACTTCCTGAGAGTGTACCTGCTTGTGCTTTCACAGTCACAGAAACAGGAATGGCAACTGGTATAGCCCTGCAGCAGTAGACTACACCTTGGTGCAAGGCAGGAGAGTTCTCAAAAATGAGCTTTTCAGATGTGGTACACCAGTTTGGTTTGTTTTGACCAATTTTATTTTTTTCCCTATGTTGAAGGAGATGGAAGAACACATGAGAAGCATGCTTCACCACAGAGAACTGGAAAACCTGAAGGGAAGGTATGAGAACAATCTTGCGTCCTTCCTCTGTGTGAATTTTGTATGTCACTCTCTGGAAGAACTCATGACCTATTTCCCATACAAGCTGAATTGCACAATTCATTTTTATGCTTCACTTAATAGCATGCCTTGTCATAAAGCTGGCAGTGAATGTGTTCTCTTAATGTCAGAAACTCAGGAGGCAAACAGTGATGTGGAAGAAAGCTCTCCTGCATTGCTTTGACTGCAGTGAAATAAAATGACTTCATTCTTGGCAGTTTCATGCTTGGTTTTTTTGCAAGCACTAGAATTCTGCCTTTGTCAGAATTAGGAACAGTGGTATTTTTCTTTAAAATTTTTTTTTAAAGTTTTCACTGATGTAAAAACAATTGGTGATCTTTTGAAGCACTGTGAGAAGACTGATATCTGCTTGAGTGATTGTCATTTGCTACCCTGGTCCAGTTGCTTGATTAAGAGACCTAACCACGGTGGATGATGTTTTCTTTCTGGTTTTCTTGTATTTGAAACCTTTGGAAAGTAAGAAGAGGGAGTTAAGCGATATTCAAATATCATCCTAATAATAGGGAATCAGGTTGCAACCAGAGTACACTTAAAAGTGTTTCCAGGTGTATGGGTTTTGAGGTAGACACAGAGATCAGATACTGTCAAATACTCAAGTATTTGTTCTACAGTCTAATTTTAATCACCTTGCAGCACAAACTTTATATGGAAATGACAAATCTATTTTAAACACTTTTTGAAGGACTAAGAAGTAATCCTCTTTCCATTCTTTGAGAGATGGGAGATTAATTTTGTCAATATGTCTATCTTATACCCAGGGAAAAAAGTTGTAGACTACTTCTGTTCACATGCTTGTTTATCATTCATGTACCTTTTCTTCTGTTATTTTGTGTAGGGTGAGAGCAGCTGTTAAGGCTCCAGGTCCCTCTTTTAAAGACTTAACTGTTAAAGAAAGGCTGAGTATATTTAAGACTGATTCCACACTATGATAGATGCTGTATTAATGCCAATCTACCTAAGTTGGGCCAGGTTGAATTCTAGTAAAACGCTTAAACTGTTTTGTTTTATAATATTTCAAGATGCGAGGAAGTTAGAAACTTCCTTCACTTCAGGAACTTTTTATATGCAAAGCATATATATAGCTGCAGAAAATTTCTACATTTGGAGTACAAGATTGTTTTACATACATGTCACAGATGAAGACGTTTGTTTGAGCCAGCTGAGTAGTATTTTATACTATTTTTGTCTATAGTTTCTGTAAAGTTCTTTGTCCTCAGTCCAGCTGCTAACTCACTGGCTTTGTCCAAAGTAAATAAAACTTTGCATTTATTTAGTTAGTCTATAAATGAGGATGATAAAAGTTTTATGAAAGAATTGAAACATCAACACCTTAAAATGTTTTCTTGGTTAAGACTTTGAGAAGATCTGTAGCATATGTATATGTATGCTCACTTATCTGCTAACATTTCAAATTCTCTCTCTAAAATAGAATACCATATACCTTATTGCAGGACACTAAGTAAAAGGATAATGCTTACTTTAAAGTGTATATTAACTGTTAGTAAGTGTCCTCTGTTGTTTGATTTCTACTTCTTTTCAATATCTAATTATTTTCTCTGGGGCTTTACAGGAGGTTACTAAACTGGAAAAAGAGCTTCCGTCTTCAGAATCTTCATTATCAGCCTGTCTTTAGCCAGGGGTTGTGTGAACTATAAAACTATTAAAATATATTGGAAGGAAAATTACATACTCTTTCCGTCTTGAAATTAAGTTTGGTTTAGTGGGATTCAGAAAATCTTCATGTCCAGATTAACAAAGTTGTTCTTGTATCACATTGAGGAAAATGTATGAAAGCAACTTTTTGGAAGCTGTTTCAAATAAAAATTGCTTTGTAGTAAAGATGGATAACATAAAAATAATTGCTCATGTTCCCCACCCTCTATTTTTTTCTTTCTCCTGCCATTGCTATCCCTTACTCAGCCCTACAATTCTTGTGGATTTTTGTTTTGAATTCAGCTACTTACTTGAAAAGAAAATAACAACAAAATAAAAAAAAAACCAGATAATTTTGCTTCCTTCTCTGCTCTGCCCCACACAACTGGGTCTTGGGAGCTAGAAACGTTCTGAAAATGTGCCTGGGGTCAAGTGCATCATGCTATTTCAGATCCGTTCTGTTGGGCATGAAAAGGATTTGTTCTGTTACTCAGCAGTTGGGAAAGGGTTGCTGAGAATGCAGGATGCTTTCTGCACTAGAAACTGACTTTTGGCTTCTGGTCAGCTAACTTGGGGAGCATTTCTGTTCTGGATTGTCTTCTGACAATGATTCTGAAATTTCTCTTGTTTTGGCATCTTATTTCTGTCCTTCTACATTTAATTTTTGTTTTTAGTTTAGTTTGTGGCTCTGGAAAGTAACACTAATTTCTAGAAGTTACATATTGTGTCCACAGTGGCTTGCAAGTGATCAGACAATTTTTGGGTTTCGATTTCTGTAGGACTGAAATTAAATTTCTTTCATCATCATTACATTTTTTATTACTAACGTAACTATCTGTCTTCATTACTTCTTTCAGAAGAAGTTGCTTGTTCTCAAAATAATGATCTTAATTTTTCACTGTGCAACAGCAGCCTTGTGTTCTCTCTCTCTCTTGCGCCTCTTCTTCTTCCTCCCATTTGAATTTAGTTAGAGGTCTTAGGAAGCTTTTACAGCCTAGTAAAGCAAAAAGTACTTCAAGTAGAAAATGTGAAGCACAAGCAACAGCTTCATGAGTGTGACTGAATTGTGTGACGGAGGATAATACCATTAAAGCGTGTGTAGTATCAACATCTTACTACCTTGAAATTGATTCTCCAACTAGAAGTCACTTTTTAGATTTCCTGTATGGAAGAGGTAAAGGAAATGCACACATTGATTCATACTTTTTTTCCTTTTAAAGTTAACTTAGTAATCTCAAGGGCTAGAATAATTTTCTGAAACATTTTAAGACTCTTCTTTTCTTGAAGTCTTACTCCATGTGATATATAAGGAGAATTGGATGCCAAGTACAAAGCTGTAGCATATTTGGGTTTTGTTTGTTTTTAATTGAAAGTGAAATAGTACTCTTGTACAAGGCACACTGAGTCTACAGTCTGAAGTACAAATCCAATAAATAAATGCTTTCATACTGAGAATACTTTTGTCATGTTCACCTCAAACTTCTTTTCACCACCTTGTTGAACAACTAAGATTGTGTGGTGTTCTTGTATGGTAGGGGAATATGTAGCCATGATCAGTGTGTGTCATGGAGTGTGCTAGTTCTGGATGATATTAATTCAATTAAAGCAGTTGTTCATAAAGAAAAACTAGTAGTGTTTTTTTCTTTGGGCTCATATAGATTAACAGCAGGTCGGAGAATTCCTGTCTTGTCTTTTCAGACTGTCAGTTGGTACAAGACCCACAGCTTTGTAATTAGTAACTCACAAGTTAGAACTGATAGAAACAAGTTCTTTGTCCTCAGTCCAGCTGCTAACTCACTGGCTTTGTCCAAAGTAAATAAAACTTTGCATTTATTTAGTTAGTTTATAAATGATTTAGTTAGTCTATAAATGAGGATGATAAAAGTTTTATGAAAGAATTGAAACATGGGTCTTAGGAAGGATGTGGATTTTTCTTTAAAACCTAATCAGTACCACGTTAGAACCACTGGGATATGTTTCTTGTTGAAGTGTCCTTATGATTGAAGTGGAACATTATGTAAAAAGAACATCTTTTTCAGCGAGAAGCCAACTTTCTATTTGCAGTTTGCCTTGTGTGATGACCTAAGTTAAAAATAAGTGTTATTAGCTATGCACAGCTGTGCCATTTATGTGCGTGGAGAGGACATTAGTAAAATATACTGGTTTGGTTACCTTTATTAGATTAATGAGATAGCCTGAAGTACAATATATAGGATCGGGGCTTTGAATATTTATTAGTGAGTGTGAAATGTACAAAATGAAGTAAACACAGTTCTGGAAAATACAGGCTAGATTTGGAAGCTACTGACTTTGTAAATGAAATTTATCCAAGTGTTTAATCTGAAATTAGGCTACAACATACAGAATAATTAAAAATAAAAATTAATACTTAGGCTATTTAAAATAAAGCCCTCTCTAGGTGTGTCTGAATAACTGCTTTGATAAAACATCTCAACTATGTTAGTAGGAAAACCACTGATATCCAGGATAAATAAAACATAGCTGCTGACAGTTGATTAACCACTCCAGTAAGGATGTTGCCTTAGTATCTTGAGTGAAGGTACAGCTTCTGATTTTTCTCTCATTTGATTTTTAACTGTTCACTAAAAAAACAAGGATTCATGTTTGTCTTTTTCCTTGATGTGGATGTCAAGATGTATGGATCCCATCTTCTTGACACCAGTCATGAACTGTGTGTCGATATTATAAAGCTTCTATTCTAAGACTTTGGTCTCAAATGCTCCTTGGGGACATACAGATCTGCTTTTATGAATTAACTGGCAGAATTGAAAAAAGCATTGTGGAGGCAATCAGTGAATCCTAACTTGGTCCTGCTGAGTAATTTGTAGTGAAGTAAGGTCTGATTATTTTAATTTTTTTTTTGATCTGGTGAACATATTTTCCTTGTTTAGGTTTGTCATTAACAACGTATTTCTTTAACATTGGAGTATTGGAAGGATTTGTCAGAAGAACAAATATGGTATTTTTAGAAATCTGAATTTCTTGAAAAAAAAAGTTAAAAAGTCTTGTAACCTTAATCCAGTAACATGAGTAAAGGCATTTGTCTGATACAGCTGTCAACTTTCTCCAGCTGAAATTATTTCTATATTTTTTAAGATAAGTACTCTAAAGTAGAAAGCAGATCTCATGCACACTTGAACCAAATAAAGTACAGTGAACTGAAGACACCCTTCCATCACTCGCTGTGCTATGGAGTCTTTGGATTCCAGGCAGCAGTCTCAGCTGTCCCAGTTTAGGTTATGTTGTATCAGGATTGGCTGTATCCATGTACTGCCTCCTCCCTTTTCTAAATTTCACTGGGGGAAGGCTCAATGCAAGGATTAAATGTAGAAGCTGTCACCAGGCTTCCCCAGTGCAGCTGGCAGCATGGACGGGCTTCAGAGCTCCTGCTAGCTCTGTAAGCCTTTCATTCTGCCTCCTCGCTCACTATGTTTCCTCTGAAAAGATTTTGAGTACAACAATTCAAGAAGAATTCCTCCTCCCAGTTAATGCAGCTTTATTACCAAGTCTTTTACCTCTTGATTGTTGGAAAAAAATCTTTTAGCAACTGACCATCAAAAAACTAAACCTTGAAAGAAAAAGCCAGAGCATTCAAATAACTTAAATATACTGAGCAAAACCTGGTTGCCTTGAACTCAAGCAAATTCAGAGGAAACAAAGTAAGACCAGAGGTACCTGCCATGCCGGTTGGCAGAGTTGAAAGTCCACCCTCTGCCTCTCTTCCTAGGGATAGCAACCATGAATGCCGGGTGTGCAGGGTGACACTGGTGGGTTTGTCAGCATATGCCAAGCACATCTCCAGTCAGCTGCACAAAGATAATGTTAATGCCCATGACCGAAAAGAGGAAGAGAAAGAAGAGGCAGAAGAAGAATTCCTTGACAAAGAACTCATTCAACTAATCAAGCAAAAGAAGGAACGGAACCGGTGAGTTTTCCTTTCTCCTCTTAGGTCACAGAATTGCTTTTAACACAATTAAGATGTACTCCTAAGGCTTTGGTGTTAATAAAGTGTAAACTGCGTGTAGCCAAAGTACTTGTGAGAACAATCCAAAAGGCCTCTGTGGATATTGTAGTTTTAACATGGAAATGTGACTCTGCTGAGTGTTCTTGTCCAGTTCATCTATTACTAATGAGGAAATACAACAATTTGCCATTATGGGTAAAAACAGTCTTCTGTTTTGAGAGCCCTAATGTTTTTATTTTAATATTTGATACTTTTTAAAGTGAAAGTCTTAATATATAGGACAGTATTGCTAATATCGTTTAGGGAGGAGGGTGTCTGTAGGAACCTGGCCTTTTAGAAACTGTTGCTGAACATGTTTTGTTATAAAACTTTAATCTATTTTTAAAATGAATTGGATTGTTCTGTAAATGTCACACTGAAATCCCATGTTTGAATGACATTTCTTTCCTTGCTACTTACCATTAGCTAAACATAGTTCTAGTGGCTCACTGTGAAATAGAAAGCTGCAGGGACTAATAAGTATTGCCTTTTATTTTGCATGCAAATCTGCACATGTGTATTGCTTGTGTGATGTTCCAGTTGGGAATATATTATTTGAATAGATTTATGGCATGATGATGGTACTAAAGGGCTGTATGATTTTTAAAAGAAGCTCTTGCTTGCTGTGGCTAGAAATTTGAATTAGTGTTTCCAGATGTTGAAATCTGTGGAGATTATTTGATTTTGACATCACTCTGTCATACTAGTGTGTCCTTGTACTGCATGATGGTAATGTTTTCATACTCGTCAATGTAGGTAGCAAACATGTCACTTCCTTTTTTTGTTTTACGGTAAAGGAGTAACGCTGTCAGTGCAGTGTTGTTCTGAGGCAACTAAAATCATAGAAAGTCTCCGTCTGCTGGGTGCTGGTTTGGAGAGGAGGAAAAACAAAGTACTAGGATTAAGTTGCTAATTCAGCAAAACATTTTCATTAGATCATAATCTGGTTGAGTCAGTCTTGGAGCTGAGATTATTTTGCACAGTAGACCATTTTCCATTAGAGAGTTATTATTTGTGAATCTTTTAGCAGAACTGGAATGTACTGAAGACATAAAGGGTGATACAATATAAATTTTTGGTTTACTCAAATCAAATGTTTTTGAGCAGTAGTGTGAAAGTTTACTGTCTTTCTTGTACAGGGATCTAGAAGGGATGTATTTCTGTAATCAGTTTCTGGAAAAAACTTTTATTAAAAACTCCTCATTTGGTAGGAAAAGTACTTAGAATGTTTAGACTGCTGACCCTGGGAATAGCTGCAGCTGATAGAGAAGCATTTATCTTTGAATGTACATGTGATAGTTTGCCACGTGTTTGTGGTAAGTTGCCAAGCACAAGTACTATCCAAAGGGCAGTAGCTAGTGCTGCTGGGAGGCTCATACAGACTCGGCATTGCATGCCGTGGACTGTTCCAGTCTCTTGGTTAAAACAAGACATATTATTTTTGTATCTGAGGTACATCATCTGTGGATGTTTTACATCTGTGTTTTAACTTAAGCTTTATAAACTGAGCCATCATCTCAATTGTTCTCTCCAGTATGTAAAATAACTGCTTTTTCAGCCTGACTTTCTTGTTTTGTGTCAGTTTGCTCTAGTTACACCATCTAACACCAGCAGAATAGTTTTCAGAAAAAATAATTATCTCACTACTAATGAATTTTATATCTATCAAGATTGACCATATTACAAAGATTATACAACATAATCTTTCTTTTTATTAGCTTTTTATGAGTCCAATAACTAGTAAATATAAAGGAATATTATCTTTCAAGTTACAGACAAGTGATTGAGGATTAGTCTATTGAACTGTCCCTGTGCCAGATCAGTTGTTCTTGTAAGAGAAATTATGAAATTATCATGTTTAAGTAAAGGTACAATGTTAGTTTTGAAAGTCAAACATTACAGAAGCTTGAACAGCAAAGCTGCTGAATAAGTCATCTCTGCTTCTTTTTATAATAAATAATAATAAAAAAAATTATTTTCTTCCCCATGCAAATAAAATTCATGAGGCTTGTGTACTGTTGGATTTCAGTAGAATAGCATCACGATTTAGGCTTTTCCCAATTGTTTTGTAGGCAAACTGAACCAAGTTGTGCAAACCAAGAATTAGAATGTGATGATAGGAGATCACAGAGAAGGCGAGAAGAAAGAGCTGCTTACAAAGAAAGAGAAGCTTATGATCAGTCGTCATGGCATCATCATAATGCATCACAGAGGGACTGGAAGTGGGAAAAGGATGATTATATTAGTCCTAGACAAGGCAAATTTTCACACTCTCAGAGGAACCTTAATATAAGCAGACATTCAGGTGGCCCAAGGGGCCGCTCTGGGTGGCACCAGAATGTTTCAGGAAGCTCTTCAAGTCGACATAACTATGGGAATTCTGGAAATGTTTGGCATCTAAGTGGGCGGGGAGGAGGAACATCAAATTGGCATCATGGTGCCAGGGAAAGAAATTCTACTTGGCACTCAGAAGAAACAGGTCATTTTTCTAGCTGGAATTCCAAGAGTTATGGAGGAAACTGGAAACCAAGTCCTCATGGTGCAAATGGCTGGAATTTTGGAAGCTCAGGAGATTCATATTCATCAGAGCCAAGTAAATACAATAAGGAAAGGTATGCATGGCAGTGGCCGGAGAAAGGCGATGTTCTGCCATACAGAAATCGAAGAAATAGGAGTGACCTTCTCGATTTTACTAGTGATAAGCTTGCTTCTGAGGGGGCACTGGATTTTGGTACATTGAAACAATCAGAAAGCAAAACTTCAAGAGCCAGTGGAAAAAGTGTCAGTCCTTCCAGAGATAAAACATATCGCTGGACTCCCTACCCATCCCAGAAAACTGCAGAGCAGCAACCACGGTCTGAAGATAATGTTTCTAAAACTTCGGATAAAATGGATTCTGTACTTACGCCTCTTACTGATTCATCAATGAAAGGAAAAACTTGTGAAGCCAATGTTAGCCTTTCAAAACTTAAAAAACAGGAAGCATCTTCCCCTTCTAATGGAACCTCAGATCACCTTGATTCTTGCAAGGTAATGAAAGACTTTTCCAGTGGTGAAAAGCCTGACAAAGATGAAAGCAGAAATAATAGGATGCCGTCACTGAAATCCCCTCTTCTGAATATCGCAGATATGAAGTTATCCTTGACAAAGCAAGACACGAACAGTCTCTTAGAAAATGTCAAGCTCCTGTTAGCCTCAACTGGTGGTGAAGAGCAGAATCATTTGAATGCAGTGAACTTGGAAACAAACAGTTTCTCTTATTCATCAAAGCCGCATGGTGCTTGTCTTGGTAACTTACAAGACAACAAAGATATGCTTGGTAGCAATCTTGGAGAGCCTATTAATAACTTAAGTGAAACAAAACAAAATCCCAAAGATGTTCAGTCCAACCACTCCTTGCAAAATGCTCCATTAAGCTCTTGCAAGGATACAAGCGACCAGAATAGGGAAGAAACTGGGAAAGCATTGCCAAAGGAGTTCAGACTAAATTCATTAGAAGATGTGAGTGGTGATGATTTAATGGGAAGTGAGAAGTCAGAAGCAAGAGTTGAAAGGTTGGGTTCTTCTGTTAGTTCTTGTTTACCCTGTGACACTCCTGAAGGTAAAACTGCTACCTCTGAAAAGGAAGATGATGAAAAGCCATCTGCTTCAAGTATTGCTTCTGCTGAGCTAAAAAATTTTACATTTCGGATAGAATCCACAGTTTCTTCATCAAGCAGTCAGGACCGTTTGCACGTGGATTTGAAAACCTCACAGGATGGAGAAGGGAATGAAGAGTGTGTCAAGTCACATGATCAATTTGAAATGGAAGGTTTTGAAAATCCTTCAGATAATGAGCTTCAAAAAGGAGGAAGCCAATCAGTAGGCCTCCTTCTTCCAGATTTAAGCAAACTTGGCCTCCCTGCTTCTCTGCAAAGAGACCTGACACGGCATATCAGTCTGAAGAGCAAAGTCGGGACACATCTCCCAGAGCCCAATCTCAATAACGCACGTCGCATACGGAATGTGAGTGGCCATCGGAGAAGTGAGACAGAGAAGGAGTCGGGGCTTAAACCTACCCTGAGGCAGATTCTTAGTGCTTCCCGGCGAAATGTAAACTGGGATCAGGTCATCCAGCAGGTAACCAAGAAGAAACAGGAACTTGGCAAAGGTTTACCAAGGTTGGTAGCTTTCGCTGCTAATCATGCCTCTCTGGGCATGTTTACAGGGGAGGGTTGTTTTTCTCCATATCTGAAATGAACTCCAAAATCCTAAGACTAAGACTTCATAATGAAGCTTGCTATGCCATGATCTTTTGCAGGGTTTTTTCAAATAATGGAAATTTTTTGCAAATAATGCAGAGTTTTTATTATTGATTGATGCTATGAATGTCTGTCCATAGATAAGTAATAGTAATCTACTCAGAAAAGATTCTTATCGGTTCAAAGTGGTAGCTTTAATATCTGAATGTGGATGGTAACAGTGTACTTGCTTTTTAAGTTCTAGTGATGGAAGGATGTAAAAATGCAATCAGGAAGGGAACAATGCTGTGACAGTTGCCTATTTCCTCATTTATTCGGGACTACAAGAAATGCTTGGTTTGCTGCAGGCAGTGTCGGTGCTTGCTCTTCATTTGTTAATCTTTTATTCTGATACAAGTTTGCTTTTGTATTTAGAGGAAGCAATTATATAATAGTGCATTTTTGAAACTTTCTTTAAACGTGAAGTATTTGAAGCGTCTTGAACAGATGTCGCATTTGATTATTCCGGACTTGGTTTGGAATAATTACAATAACATGATTTCTGACTTGAAAATCATGCAGTCACTTCTTAGCCACTAAATCTGGTTGTGTGATATGCACAAGATATTCCACTGGCAGATGTGGTAGAAAGCACAGAATACCAATGCGTAATGACTTTGCCAGGTTTCTTTGAGCAGTAACGTACATTTGGGGAAGGAGAAGGCTTCTCTCTATGTATAGCTGGCTTATGTGATATTTATTTTTCTTTTTATCTTGTTAAAGGTTTGGCATCGAAATGGTGCCTCTTGTTCAAAATGATCAAGAGGGGCTAGAACTCAGTGAAGAATCTGATCTGTCTACTCTAGAAGGATTCCAGTGGGAAGGGATTTCATTAGCAGTGTCTGGCTCAGCCAGAAAACGTAGCTTTTCTGAAAGCAGTGTCATAGCAGACAGAAATCCTTCTGCTTATAGCTTTTTCAGTGAACAAGCCAAAATAAAAGAAAGTGGGCAAAGGCAAATAATTGCAGCCAGCCTCTCACATCACATAACATCTGGATATGAGGCAAGCACTGACATTGAGGCTGATCAGAAACAGGAGACACCATTTCTTGCTTCGTCACCTTTTATGTCTGAAGGAACTGAGAGTAGTGGAAGAAGTCACAGTGTAGAGGCCACCTCTGAGATCACAGGCCTCACAAAACAAGACCAGGAGAGCCCAGAGAAGAGAACACCTCTTATTGAAAAACAAAATGTACTAGAGATCTCAGAAGAAAACCGCCCAGCTTCAAATAGTGCTTCACTTCTTGCAGTGTCTAACAATATAGATGCAGCTACAGACAGTAGCTGCACATCTGGTACTGAACAGAATGACAGCCAAGGAATTGGAAAGAAGCGAAGAGCAACTGGAGTAAGTGTGCAGTTCTGTCCGGCTTTGGTGTACTAGAAGTGTTCTTTCCCTGTCAATGATCATTCAGCTTTGGAATGATCTTTGTGAGGAGGACTTTCTCCATTTGATTGTCTTGTACATTGATAACATCAAATTTATTTACTTGATTGACTTAATTTTCTTTGAGAATCTTTTCCATTTCTGCTTTCATAGTGCAGGACTTCTGATAATTTTTTTGTAATTAGTAGGTATAACAAATGCTCATTATTTGATTTGGTACCTGGCATACTATGTTGTTTAAGAAGAGCTGTTAAAATATTTCTGTGGAAGTACTTGGTTTTGTAGCAAGAATCTCAGTGTTTCCATTTAAATGGAAGCTAGCCTGTAGTAGAAATTTGTTTTTCTTGGATGTTCATGGTTTTATGGTTAAGCAAGGAAATAGAAACCTTTTTATAAAATTACATACTTTAAATGATATCCTTAAATCTGAATTTGTTTTACAGTCCTGTCTTGGACTTACCCAAAGGTTAAAAAAAAAAAATTTTGATCAAATTCTCAAAATGGTTTTTCAGAAATCAGTAATTTTAATTCCTTACTGTTTAATCCTCTAGACCTTCAACTAAAACTGTAGAGCAGAAACTCTGACTCAAATGTTATCTTAAACATCTGAGTGAGAAGAAGGCTGTCAGCTTATTTAATATTTCTTCCTAGTTGAGATGAAAACATGGCACTCACTTTGTTGTCCTCCCTCTTTTAAGAGTTACACAAGAATGTGAAAAAAATTTGTGTTTCTCTATGGGTACAAGTAATGGTTGAAAAGACAATGGATGTTCAACTTCTTGATTTAGGCAAAATTGTTCTTGTATCTTGTTAATAGATGATTCTGCTTGCAGGAGGGATCTTCTCCTGAAATCCCTAGTCTAGAAAGAAAGAATAAGAGAAGAAAAATCAAAGGTAAAAAAGGTGAGTTAATATCATACGTGTGTGCACCTGGTGTAGAGGCAATAAACACCCAGTAGTATTTTGTCTTGGCTAAAGTAGCAGTTCCTTAATGTTACTTTGGTGCTTCTTGGGCACTTGCTGAAGTTTGTAGGGTGGGCTGCTCACAAGTCTACAAAACATTCTTCTCTGAAGACTTCTATCTTAATTTGTCATAAGTTATGTCTAAAAGAAGAGTATGTGCATCCTTTCTGCCTGCAGATCATATTCCTGATTGTACAGGTGGGACCTTTGCTTTCCCCTGAGCAGGGAAGTGAGGTTTGGTGCCTCCTTGGATGCAAGTTCTGAAGAGAGAAGCCCCCATACTCCCTTCTAATTCACCGTGTAGCTTTCCCTTTCTAATGCTGGATGGTCTAACCAGAAAATTTGTACTCTGCATAATTTAGTCTGTGTTCTGTTTTAGACGTCTCTGGCAATACTTTTTACTTTTTTACTTCTCCTTGCCTGTCCTTAGTGGAAATGAATATGGAATGCCTTGCTCCTTCCTGCTCCTGACCAAAGAAAACTACTATTCTAGCATTAGACAGATCTTTCTCAAACATGTCTGAGACATCCACATCACCATGTATCAAAATGAACCATGTGTGCTTTAGGCAGAATATTTTCTTTGGTAACTAAACCATTGCTAGGAGCTTTGGTGTCCAGAAGATGGCTTACAAATGTTCCATTTGTCTTTTTTTCAGTATTTATTTATATATATTGGAATATATATATTGGTTTGGAATGCAGGCCAATTACTATGGATCTTCTTGGGGAAACGAATATTTCACTACTTGAAAAAGTGGGGTTTTTTATCAGTCTCTGTCTTCAATGACTAGTGTCTGTTATAGAGACTAGTAACACATTCTGCTTGGTAAAATCTCTCTTTCCATTACTTTGCTTTGACATCATTGTTAAATCTGCTAAAGCAAACTATAACCTGAATGTGACTAAGCAGTGCTCAAACGGAAATTTAATTTGTTTGGAGAATCTCTGTAATGCCAGTAGTCTTTAGGAGGGATAGGAGGATCTTTCACTGAGTACAGTGGTCAGAGACTCTTTCTCAAGAGATTGCAAACATGAGTCTCATGGCCCAAAATGATCTTGGATAGTGAACTATTTTCTTATCATTGGGTTCTTTTTCTCTTAAACAGCTTTTCTTTGGCTTCTGGATTCACTGAATAATTTAAATAGTTTAGCTTAAATTTGCCTTCACCTTTTTGATTACATTAATGGTAGGTGTGTATTTGTACTTCTTGTACACATGTACTTCAAGAAAATATCTTTGTTGAAGAGAATTACTTTGTTTAATTAAACTAAATCAGTGCTGGCAAAGCTACGAGGGAAATAATTACTAGAGTCAAGGCTGAGTTTCCGTAAAGAGGAATATTTGACTATGCTCTTCTCCCATGTAGACATGGCTGTTCCTGTGCATAAATACTCCTTTTCAGCTTGTATGATTATTGATGTTTGACCTAATTTATGTGATTTTTCCATTTTGAGATGGTATTATTTATTGTGATCTCACATGTAATGTATCTGAAAGTATTGTCCAGTACAATAAGACTCTACATTTTGTTTCTTTTTCAGAACGTTCTCAGGTAGACCAGTTATTGGCTATTTCTCTGAGGGAAGAAGAGTTAAGCAAGTCCCTGCAGAGTGTGGACAGCAGCCTCTTGCAGGCGAGGGCTGCCCTGCAGGCTGCCTATGTTGAGGTTCAACGGTTCCTTGTGTTAAAGCAACAGGTAACAATGGGCTTTGGAAACTGTCTGAACTAGAAGTTCTCAGCATGAAAAACTGCCTGTTAAATCCGTGGGACTGATACAAGCCACAACTATTTTGCAGATAACCATGGAAATGAGTACATTGAGAAGTCAGAGAATCCAGATCTTGCAGGGGCTACAAGGTACAGGATACCATAAAACCACAACAGTGGAATGCTAACTCTCATATTCTTTGAACTCAGCATCTTTTAAAAACTGCATTTAACTTGAATCCACTCATTTAAACTGTGCAATAAAATTGTAGACTTTCACAATGAGGCCTTTATTGTCAAGTGTGAACTGTCAGTTTTGATAGTTCCACCTATCAAGATTTTCTCGTCCTTGGCTGTTTGTCCACAAGAAATGAGTTCTTGGCACCACTGAATTTTATTGTAAAATATAAACATTTTTGTTGTGGTTTATTTATTTATTTAATGTATCTCCCTTTTTGCCATTAGAAACATATGAACCTTCTGAACTTTCAGAGCAACTTCCCTGCAGTGTTCTAAGTGAGAGAAGAAACAGCAAATCTCAGACGGCAGCTGACTTAATTCCTGCAGGCTCTCTCCTGCCCCTTTTGGACACTTTGTCTTCTCCTGTACCTCCACTAGGAGCTTCTGTTCCTGTAAACATGCCATCACCATTCCAGTCTTCTGGCAGTACACCTACCAACAGTCCTGACTCCTCAGTACAAGTTAAACGAGAACCTGTGTCTCCAAAAGGCACGGAAGCAAATGTGAATTCTGTACTCCAGAGCTCTCCAAGTGCTTCACGAACAGAAGAGGTGGAGCAGAATGATGGTATTTATAGCTTTGCTTTGAGATAATTGGCCTTCAGAAAATAAGGAAATTATTTTTTTCCCCAAAAGAATGTAAATTGTGCCTCAATCTGCAGTCTGTCAGGCATGGGTGAACTCTCATTAACTTGTGAAGGACTTTCTAGTTTTGCCTTAAAAATAGAACAAACATGAATTTAAAGGTTACATCGTCTTAGAATAATTTACTTAACTGAAAAAACTCAAAACCAACACAACCCAACAACCTTAAAATCTTGTCTGTAATTTTTGTCCTCTATTCTGCATCATTTAATGAGCATTGGTAGCTAAAAATCTGTCTACAAAGGAAAAATGCATGCCTGAAAATATTTTTTTAAAAATTATGACCAACTACATCGAGAGTATTGTGTGTTCTTCTTGAGCTCTACTGGATAAGCACAAAGAGTATATTTTGTAATATTAAAAGTAACAATCCATCTTCTCCTAGCTGGATGTTAGGCATTGCTCACTCTTGAGGACAGTGGGAGGGCTGTTAATGAAGCTTTGGGTTTACTTTTGTCTGGAGGAGAAACTGCTGAATTAATTAAACTACTAATGGGAGAGCTCCTGCCTCAACAAAGTGAGGTCTTAATGGCTATAGCTGAAATAGCTAACTCTTTATTTACACAGTTTAAACCCCATAAAACTTGTGTGCTGCAGTCTGTGGTCAAAGGCTTATATTGGTAGTTTCCACTGCAACTTGCTACTGTGACTGAAGGTAAAAACTGAAGATTAAAAGCTTAATCATTCCTTACTTTCCCAAGAGCCTGTGAAGTCAAGCAGGGGGACTCTCATGACAGTTGTTTGTCTGCCATAACAATGTCACTTACCCAAACCCTTAACTTAAATAATTTGAGAAAAAGATTTGTAAGATTGATCCTTGTTAAAGATAGCCAACACAATTTTTTCCCAACCATCTGAAGTGGAAAATACTATTGGAAAAAGCCATGTTCTACTTTTCTAAGCATTTTTTTTTTCTCAAGCACAAGATGAATGTTGGCTTAATTGAAGTTTAGACTTCTTTAATTACAGGAATTTGATTTCTTTTACCTTTTTCAGTTTGCTTCGAAGGTAGAATTATGTATAAGTAGTGTTCTTTGTGCTTTTTTTTAGTCACCATTGCATTTCCTGTATTCCACTCCATTACAATACATTAATGTAGTATTGTGAATTTTGCTTCATTTCTTTTTGGAGGATTTGACAAGGAAGGTGAAGCTCTGGAGGTGTACACTAAAGTAAATTTGGGACAGGGGGAGAACTAGCTTTTAAGTTTGTTTGCATTGTTAAGGCTCAGCTTTCAGAAAGCCATTACCTTTCCTTTGCTTTCCTATTTTTATTGGCATATGCCATACTGTTATGCTGAAACATCAGTGACGTTTTTATTTTTATTTTTTATTTTTATCAGTGTCATTTTTATTCTCAGTTTTCCAGCTCTAAAGAAAGATTCAGTGATCACTAGTTGCAGTGGCATGAATTGTCTTGCTTGCAGAATCTTGAGGCTTCACAACAGGAAATCTGAAGAGGTTTTTTGTTTTTCTTATGAAGATGAACCTTCAGTGTATAGTTACATTTGTTACTTAATTACTTTAGAAAGCTCTTAATCACATTGGTGTATTTTTCCATTTCCTACAAGCTTATTTTTGACATATTAAAAACAAGAATATTCTTTTTATAATAACTTGAACATATGTTCATATGAACATAGTTTCGGTATTGATGAACTTCTATATGTGCTACATTTAAAATGAGTTCGCCATCAGATGAATTTAGTAATTTGGGGAGGCATAAGCATTTACCTTCAGGTAAATTCTGTAATTTGAGGAAGAGGAATTCTCTCTGGGACGGACTGTTTACTTTTTGGGGTTAAACATTTAGCTTGTCAACTTCCCTAGGAGTTTAGCTCAGCCTTGCATTGGGGGAACTGATTGCATTTGGTTTCCTCTAAAGGCCAGCAGTGTGTCCCAGCTGCAGAACTGAGTGATTCTGTTTTCTTACACTGCCACAGTGATTTCCTGTTGCTTTTTCTAACACCTACAGTACTCCAGGTGCTTAGAATTAATAACTTCTGGGTTTAGGAATTTCAGTTTAAGTTGCTGGTTACTATTATTTTCCTGCTATAAAGTGACTAAGTTACTTTCCTCCCCTTTCTAGTGGGAAATGAGTGACACATGATATTAGAGGCATATTCAGAATTTAAGGTTTTATGTGCTGCCTTCCCAGTATAATTCAACACAGTAACTGTTCCAACTTCATCTAAGCATTCATTTCTTCCATATAGAGGTTTCTCTGTCGGGTTTTGAAGTTCTGTATGACAGTTATGTGTCTGGGAAAAAACATCTTTCCATTGATTTACTTTAAATGCAATATATCCTATGCTGTCAGCAAGTTCTAGTTTTATCTTTGAATTCCCCATCTGAGGAAGGTATGGGTGAGATGTTCTCATTTTAGCTGTTTCTAGTTGGATGTGTAATTCCAAAGCATCACATTTGTCCTGTGATGTGTAATCTGCTTTTGGCTAAGCATTGCTGTTTCATTTGCTGGTTTCTGAGCTGGAACAGGGAAGCGTTTCAAATACTACCAGCTTCCCATTTACATTGCATGATCCCACCCCAGAAATGCAGTGAACTTGAAACATCCTGTTCTGGATTGTAGTAATTGCAAGTGCAACTGGGGAATTTTAGAGTGTGGGAGACAGCTGTGAGATGCTGCCCTTAGTGTGTCTCAGTTGAGAGGTTGGATCCTTTTGTTCATATTAATTCAGCCAAAATTAAATAACAGGGAGTGTGTGTTTACCCCATTGCATAGTCCCCCACAGACAAACTAACTAAACTAACTGACGCCTACCCTCATGGCTTACAGTGCTGCCATTCCCAGGATAAAGGTACAGTGCTGCAGAGTGGGTTGTGCATGACTGTCTACCTTGAATTAGGTCCAACTAACTTGGTAGAAATAACTATGTATAATAGCTGTGATAATTCAGATGGGTTAAGCACAAGGTTTTCAAACTGTGTCACTGAACAGCTGAGTCATATTTGGCATGCATTGATTACCATCATTCCTACGGCAGTCATGACAGTTGGTAAGGGAGCACACAGGGATGGTAGCATCTTAAACCAACAATTTAGGATTCGCCAAAGATTGTCAGAACTTTAAAAGCATATAGCCAGCCAGCAGCTTGAATGATGTGCCTCATTCCTCTACTTCTATGTACATGGATAAACATTTTATCCCCCAGCTATGTATTTTAAAGGCTGGATAACTGACTGAAATAGCAGATCTGCGTGTGCACATAGTTTTCAACATGTAGGAATGTGTACTTTACCTGCACAATTAAGTGTAAATAGAAAATGCAGGGAGAGCCATTTTGCATAAATATTTATTGCTGTATTGATTGAATGTAACACTAGTCTGTTTTTTTCAGAAGAGACCAACCAGAAAACTTCAGTGTATCCAGTTATCACTGCAACCATATCCCTATCACAGCTGGCAGCTTGTTTCCAACACACTAATGAAGATGTCCACAAGCCTGCCACGGACAAGGGACAGTCTGGACTTCCTGAGAACCCTTCTCCTCATTCAATGTCTGTTTTCAACAAGAGAGAAGCAAATGATACAGTTGCTGAAAGATTTTTACTGGATCAGTGTAGCACTTCTCTTTCAAAGCATTCAGTCCTTCTAGAAATGCCAGTGGATAAAACCCCCAAATTGTCAGTGGAACTGTCTGAGCAACACTTGGCAACCACTGTAGTCCCAGCAGAAAAAGGGAATAGAAGGAGGAGAAGGTTAAGGAAGAAGAAAACTCTGAGGGCAGCCCATGTACCAGACAACAGTGATACAGAGCAGGATATGATTGACTCCAAGCCTGTCCGGAAGGTCAAGGGTGGAAGGGTTCCCAAAGGAGAAAAAGTTACTACATCTGCTCCTCCAAAAGAGGAGGATGGAGTTACTGCTCAAACAGCAAAAAACAAAGACGAGAATGACAGCGATGCTTCTCTGGAACTAGTGGAAGTTTCAGCACCTCAGTGTGAGGTGGTTGATGTTGGTTCATCAGAGTCAGGAGATGAGAAACCAGACAGTCCATCAAAGAGGGGTTCACGCAGCTCTGTGGATCAAGCAGTCCTAGAGGCATCTTGCTCTGGTTATGATGAAGTGAGCTCCACCAGTGAGATTGGCACAATTTACAGGAATGATGGGAAAAGGTGAGATTATTGTAGACCTCTCAAAAGTGAAATTACTAATATTATACAATATTCATAAGAGGCCTCTATTTTTTTCTTTCTCTTTTTTTTTGTGTCATTCAGAAAATGTGATGACATCAGTGACTGGAGGAGTGAAATAATGGGAAAATAACTGACTTGGTTTTTTTGGTCAACAAATGAATGTGTCTTGTTACCTACTAATCTCTCTTAACACGAGAACAGAGCTGCCCAGTTTGATTTTGAGCTTATCTGTCACAGCATATTTTCTACTAAGTGCAGTCTTGTGTTTTGGAGTATTACTTATCCCAGTATTTTGTATGAAAATGAACGTGCAAAGTCAATCTCACTACTGTTTTTTTTTGTGTTACAGTGTGGCTGAGACACAGATTTCCATATCACTAAGAGGATCAAAGAACTCCTCAGGTATATCTTTTAAACTGGTGCTTTGTATGTAGTATCTTGCAGGACTTTGAGTTAAGGTTTGATCAAACTGCTTCCATAGGGGAATTTTGCCCTGAAGATAAAAGCTTGCACTCAAACTGACATACTCACTTACATCATCTCATATTGAGTGCTTTGTGCCTTGACTCCTCCACTTGCCCCTGCCCCTCGCACGTGAACACTATTGCTCCACAGTCTCTGTAGAGCTGTAGGACAAACAACACTACAATATATTTTTTTAAAGGTATTTCTGGCCTTAATGTCATATGAAGGTCTTTTTGGCACTTTATATTGCCTTCTGTCACATTCGCACTCCAGCTGGGACCCACAATGAAATTTGACTTAGAGGTGCTGAGCCCATGAGACAGTTGTGCTGGTTGGCAGTACAAACCACAGTAGTGTGTTTTCTTGATTGCGTTCCCATAATCAAAAGTACACGTGTCTCTGTCCCACAGAAGTATCTTCAGAGCCAGGTGAGGATGAAGAACCTACAGAGGGAACCTTTGAGGGACACTTGGCTGCTGTGAATGCTATTCAGATTTTTGGGAATTTGTTGTATACCTGCTCAGCAGACAAAACAGTTTGTGCCTACAATCTTGTTGTAAGTAAGGTTGTGGGAGTGGTGTTACATTAATTGCTATCACAGGGTTGACTTTTGTAATGCCTTACTGTGTAGCAAAGGAAGCAGCTGCTTTTTCAAGCACCTTATCTATTTTACACTAATCTTTTCTCCAAACCACTCTTCTCCATCTCCCCCACCCCTTCTCCCTCTGAGAGGGACAAGAGAAATAGACTGCTGCATGTGCCCTGCTTTTTTTTATGTGTCCTGTCCTATTCTGTTAGGTGCAAATCCAGAAAGGTATTATGGGCCTTTATGCTGACAGAATCTACGCTTTCCTTTTTAGAGCAGGAAGTGTGTGGCTGTCTTTGAAGGACATACTTCAAAAGTGAATTGCCTTCTGGTCACTCAGACAAATGGGAAGAATGCTGCACTCTACACTGGCTCAAGTGACCACACCATCAACTGTTACAATATCAAGGTACTCAAACTCTATGTTGATTTACATATACTGCATTTTTATGCAAGTGCTTCTTTACAAATATATTTAAAATGCCTTTTAAACCCAAATGAGCTGGACATGGGCACCACTTCATACCTCATTAGAGTAGAACAGGGGGAAAAAAACCCACAAACCGAACAGCAAACCATTAACTGATTTACTACCCTAATCTTTTGGCTAGCTTGTCAGTAGAGTTTTTGCCAGAACAGCATGACATGATCCCAAAAGTTGGGAACACCAAATTGCAGGATAGTTGTTTGGCCATGAATCTTAGTTGTCTTCCTGTATTTCTAACTTCACTGATTATGGAAGGCACTGCTCTCTGCTCTATCTGTAGAGCAGCTGTAGAGAGAACAAGTGTCTGTTATGGTGGGGGCGGGTGAAAGAGCAGACTGAGACTTCCTGAGGCTGAGTGTTTGATAAGAATGTTTGATAAATGATAAGAAGGCTTGTCCAACCTGTGACTTGAAGGACTAGAAAGCAAGTATCTGCTTTAGGGAGCAAACTGCCAGAGGCTTTAAACCCTTAAGTTCCCTGTAGGGAACTTAATGGGGAATCCTCAACCTCAACTATGTAACAGGTGGTTTTCATATGTGTGTATGTGTGTGTATTTAAATATATATAGAGAGAGTCAGTAGTCTAAATTTATATATATATTAGAAATTGTGACTAGAATAAAGTGTTTAGGGTTATAAGTGGTTGCTGAAGTACAGTCAAGTCTTAGAGATCGTCCTGATTAAAATCAGAATCAAAACTGCCATGTGACACCAGACTTTCAGATGTTTTTCTCCAGCTCTGTTGGTTTAAAAAGTGCAGCATGTAGCTAAAAATCATATTCATTTCAGGCTTTTTTCCCCGAATTGTTTTTAGTTAATGAAAAGCTTTAAGTACTTCTTTCTATTGCCAGACCAAAGACTGCATGGAACAGTTTAAATTGGAAGATAGAGTGCTCTGTTTACACAGTAGATGGCGGATCCTTTATGCAGGTCTTGCAAATGGCACTGTGGTTACTTTCAGCATAAAGGTTAGTTTGTTTAAATATTGGCACCTAAAAGCCTATTGTGATGCTGTTTCTTTCCACTTTGTGTTTCTTTCCATTCCTTCTCCACAGTAGTAAATGTATTTGTAATCAAAGTATTTTGGTATAAATGGTCTTCATTGGCCCCTTTTGGTTGTTTATTTTGTTTGTGCATGAAGCTGTCCCTGTCCCTTTGGTTACCTTACATTTAGCTGCTGTGTTGTTGTTATGTTTTTCCTTAAAGTTCCTCCTGGTCTACATAAGGAATTATTTCCTTGATTTGGAAGCTTAGTTGTTAAGATGCAACTCTTACCAGTGCTGAAATTGTGTTACTAAACTGAAATCAGATGCTGTAACAAGTACAACACAGAAAAGACTCAATGGTCTAGTAGGTGTCATAGCAAAATTTTAATTCTTAAATACCATGTTTTTCTTCCCCCAACAGAATAATAAACAGGTTGATACCTTTGAATGCCATGGCCCTAGAGCAGTGAGCTGTTTAGCCACAGCTCAGGAAGGGGCACGCAAGTTGTTGGTAGTGGGCTCCTATGACTGCACCATCAGCGTGCGAGACGCGCGGAACGGGCTGCTTCTCAGAACCCTGGAGGGTCACAGCAAGACTATTCTCTGCATGAAGGCAAGTGTCTCTGAAAATACAATTTGGATAAAGAATGCTTAAAATTAAGTGTTTCGTCTTTTTCTTCTTCAGCTACTACTGAGCACATTGTGATAGGAACTAGAGGATTTCTCTATTTTAAATTATAAAACCCGAATAATTTGGTAGGGAAATTGTCTCTGTTTGGCTGCCATATCTCATGTCCCCCGTTGCCACATCTACATATGTTTTGTGAACACTTCAGGGATGGTGATTCCACCCCTTCCTTCGGCAGCCTATTCCAATGCCTGACCATCCTTTGAGTGGAGAAATTTTTCCTAATATACATTCTAAACTTCCCCTGATGCAACTTGAGGCAGTTTACTCTTGTCCTGTCACTTGTTACGTGAGAGAAGGGGCTGACCCACACCTGACTGCACTCTCAGGTAGTTGTAGAGAGTGATAAGTTTTACCCCGAAGCCTCCTTTTCTCCAGGTTAAACAACCCCATTCCTTCAGCTGCTCCTCGTAAGACTTGTGGTCTAAACCCTTCACCGGCTTTGTTGCATATCTTTGGACTCCCTCCAGCAACTCAATGTCCATCCAAAACTGAACACAGGATTCAAAGTGTGGCCTCCGCAGTGCTGAGTACAGGGGAAGAGTCACTGCCCTGGTCCTTCTGGTCACACTATTCCTGATACAGGCCAGGATGCCATTGGCCTTCCTGGTCATCTAGGCACATGCTGGGTCGTGTTCAGCCAGCCTAGGACCAGCACCACCAGGTCTTTTTCTGTGACGACTTTCCACCACTCTTCCCCCAGTCTGTAGAGCTGCCTGGGGTTGTTGCAACCCAAGTGCAAGACCGATGTGGGACACATGTTTATTTCATGTTGTTAGGAGATTCAGGGGTTCTTTAAATGTGAGTTTGCCAACGGAAGGGAAGTTGGGGAAAAGATGAAGCTAGTCTTCACAAACCCTGCTAGTACAAACCTCAGAGGAAACTGGAAGAGATGTAACTCTAGACGAGTATTCTTTTTTGATAGAAGAATCACTAGCACTTATTCACAGGTTTCTGGCTTTTGAAATTATGTGCTGAAACATATTCTTGTCTGACTGCTTTGCTGTCACCACTATCATGTAACAGATAGATTACCACTTAATAAATTATCACTTCAAATAATACAGTGCAGTGGCATGGCCCTTTTTGCCCTGTGGAGTATCCTAGTTCTTCTTCAATGGCAGCATACTGTGGTCCCTTCTTGATCCGTGATTGATCGGATGAGCTTTCTTTCTAGATTAGTACTGGTTAGGAGGATGTTTTTTTAATATGAGCAGAATATAAGCACACAGCACATCCAAAATTTCCGGGAAACAATGGGCTTTACTGTGCACATGTAGAGCAGCATTCAGTTAGCTTGGTGCCTTATTTGCTGCTGTGCTGTCCCTGAGAATATTCCATAGGTAGGATGAGTTAGCCTGGTGGGCTGCAGGTTAACAGCTTCCTATGTCTGTTGTGGAGTGTCAGAAATCATTGTAACACATTTTCTAGCTCTTAATGTGAAGAACTCAGTGCATGCTTTTTCCTTCATTGATTTTAAGTCTGTCAAATTTAGGAAATATTACAGTACAACTTTAAACTGAACAGTGTCTTAATATTTTGCTTGCCCATTTCCATATCTGTTGGAAAAAATAAAACTTTTTTTTTTTGTAAGGTTGTGAATGATCTGGTATTCAGTGGCTCCAGCGATCAGTCTGTCCATGCCCACAACATTCATGTAAGTCTCATACAGAAAGATGGCTTTTGCTATTAAGGCGGTGAATTCCTATGCTATAAAGTCAGTATTTCCAGAATTTTTGACTGACTGGTGAGGCAAATTGCTTCCAGAAAAGGAAGTCTCATAATTTTGTTAATGTGACTATGCACTGTAGCTAACACAGGCTGCAGAAGAGGCTACATAAACATGCTGACTCTTGTCATGTGATATGCAATGCCTTTTCATCTGGGGATCTTGCTTTTGCAATATTACTACAGACGTGCTGATAATATGGAAGGGATTCAGCAAAAAGCCATGTGAGATACTCTAGTGGGGGAAGAAGAGTTTCTTTACTACAGGAAGAACTTGAGGAACATAGTGTTCCAAGCTAGATGGTTTAAAAGTCATGAATGCTTTGTCTCTAGCCTGCCATTCTCTTCCCTCTTTTACACCATCTTCCCTCAGTCCTAGCAAAAGCATTCATGTAGCTATGCAATAAGCTAGGTTAAGAAACTTACTAGAGGGAAATTTTAATTGACCAAAAAAAAGTATATTTCTTTCTATTTAGGTAAATTTGCTAACTGATCTTTGTGGCTACATAAATATTGCTAGTACTAATAGCACAGTACTGGCAGAATGGGTGCAACTAGCACTAGCTGCAGGCTGGGTGGGAATATGTAACTAATGATGGAAAGAGAATCACAGAATCAATTAGGTTGGAAAATTAGGACTCTGAGGTCATCGAGTCCAACCTGTGACCAAACACCACTTTGCAACTAGACCATGGCACTGTCCCATCCAGTCTTTCATTAAACACCTCCCAGGACAGTGACTCCACCACCTCCAGGGCAGCCCATTCCAAAATCTAATCACCCTTTCTGTGAAGAAATGCTTCCTAGTGTCCATCCTCCCCTGGCACAGTTTAAGGCCATTTCTTCTTGTGTCACTGGATGCCTGGGAGGAGACAGCGACCCCCACCTGGCTACACCCTCCTTTCAGGCAGTTGTAGAGAGCAATAAGGTCTCCCCTGAGCCTCCTCTTCTCCAGGCAAAACACCCCCAACTCCTTCAGCTGCTTCTTGTAGGACTTGTGCTCCAGGCTCTTCACCAGCTTTATTGCCCTTCTTTGGACTCACTCCAGCATCTCAATGTCCTTCCTGAATTGAGGGGCCTGAAACTGGACACAGGACTCGAGATGTGGCTTCACCAGTGCTGAGTACAGGGGAAGAATCACTGCCCTAGTCCTGCTGGCCACACTATTGCTGGTACAGGCCAAGATGCTATTGAGCTTCTTGGCCACCCGGACACATTGCTAGCTCATGTTCAGGAGTAGAAGAGAGAGAACTTCTCGTAGACCCATGCATTTCTGTTGTACTGGAATGGCCCTCTGTTAGGATGAGCAAACAAAAGTATAAGTATTTTGATCATAATGTGTATTTATCATAATCTATAAGGGCCTTCACAAGAAATGGAAGTCTAATAAAGGGTGTTTCCATTTTTGAGTAGTGAGAATTGAAGCTAGCTACCCTATTTAGGTTAGGTAAAGCTGTTTTATTTTGTTGTTTAAGAAAAACCATACTAAACACCTATTTACCTTTGCTTTTTCTTGATGCAGACTGGAGAGCTGGTACGGATCTATAAGGGCCATAACCATGCAGTAACAGTTGTGAACATTCTTGGGAAAGTGATGGTGACAGCATGTCTGGATAAATTTGTTCGTGTTTATGAACTACAGGTAAGAAAATAGATGGTTACTAATGACATTTATCTAATACGTGTTAATTATTTTGAAGTCAAATAGAATTCATCTTTGTGCTTCCTGGTCTCTGGCCCATCCCTTTCTTTCCTGTTACTCAGTGTATATATAGTTATCTTTCCAGCTGAAACACATGGGTTTTAAAGAATATAACCTAAACAATTTTTTTAGAACCTGGGTTATTCCAAGACAATGACATCTCAGAAAAATGGGGAAATGTTAGTTTTGTTTCTTGAGAGACCACCGCTTAGTTGGACAAAAAGACTCCCAAAAGCAATGTAAGCAAAAGTGAGCTTTTAAGGTGGCTATAAAGTTTGGAATCCACCATAGCAGTTTAGTTGCTACCAAGGAAGCTGCTCTTGGAAGCATTATCCTTTACATGTCTTTGAAAAGTGGCTACTAAAAAATGTCATGCTGTTAAATGTCTGTTTCTGTTTCTTTCAAGTCACACGACCGCTTGCAAGTCTATGGAGGCCACACAGATATGATCATGTGTATGACCATCCATAAGAGCATGGTAACTCCCTTCTTTTCACTGGTCTTAAAGAGAAAATTGCAATTGCCACAGGCACATACAAGACAGCTTAATTTCTTCAGATAGAGAAATCAACCTGCTGTTTTGCTGCATTTCCAAGTTGTTCTTAGTCAAAAAATCAAGTTGCTATAACAGCTTTATATTTATGTAATGTTATTGCTTGGGGAAAAATCACCTTTTAGCTTACTGTAGTCTTGAAACAATAGTTCTTTTTACATTGCTGATTACAGTGAAGAGTCCAGAAATAGTAAAATAATTATGCTTTTTCAAGTGTCAATCCTGTTTGACTTTTACTCAAGGGAATCACACAGAAGCTAGAGAAAAGCTTCACCCACAGTCAGACCTCTAGTAACCTTTGATAGAACATAAAGAAAGGTATGCAATTGATTCAGGTTCTCAGGATTCTTCATGCATCTACCCTGCAAGATAAGTTTCAGAAGCACTTCTGGATAAATATTTCTTAAAATGGTCATTAAAAGCACTTCTTTATCTGCATGTGTGGGAATTTGTTTCCAAAGTTTCTTTGATATTGTAAAATAAAAGGTATAGTTGTGATCTGTAAACAGAAAAGTTAAGTCCGAAAGAACAGATTTCCTACTAATTGGAATACATACTGCCAAGCATCACATCTCCTGTGAGTCCAGCTTGAGGCTTGAGCTGTGCCCTAGCAGTGATCTGTTGTGGGCATTCTCAAATCAAAGAAGGGTTCAGAGGAGAAGTTTAGTGACAAGTGAAAGATTGTAATTTTCTGTAGTAGTCTAAGTAGTAAAGTGTAGTCTCTTACATATAGCAATTTGCTGTTGTATCCTAGCGGCAAATTTCCAAGAGATTAAAAGACTTGAATGAAAATAACAAATGGAATCTTTAGCTTGCAAAGTTTTCTGTATTATGTGAGGGCTTTTTTTAACAATGAATGTTCATTATGGTATATAAATGTCTAGCATCTTTTTCTTTGAAATGGATAATTTTGTGTGGAAGGTCTGCCTAACCAAGGTGGTTTTTAAGATGACATTTTGCCTTCCTCTTCAGGATCTGCATCAGTCTTTCTGAAATTCTTCTGAAATGTTCTTCCTCACACTGCCTCTCCATCGTTTTTTGATATACATGTAACTGGTTAAGTCCTGGAAATATATTTAACTTGACACTTACACCTACATTTTTTTTTAACTTTAGTGGATGGTACCATAATTTAAAGTCTTCTGAACTGTTACACACATGACACTATCAACAGTAGAGGTTATGGAAGCATTTCTTATCTGTTAGTAGACTTTTGTAAACTGAATGCAAATCTTAGAAGAATTAGGTTATATCCATTTTTTAAATGTAGAAGCCTTGCATGTTGATGTTTTAATTGTTTTTACCTAGTACACTCTACACTGAAGCCTCCTTCAAAATTTTACTTTATTTTTTTTTCTTTTATTCCCAGCTTGTTTATCCATAAATGTTTCTTTTACAGATCTACACTGGATGCTATGATGGCAGTGTCAGAGCTGTGAGGCTTAATCTGATGCAAAATTATCGATGCTGGGTAATGAGCAAAATGTTTTTAGCCTTCCTTTGTTGTAGAGTTTTCTGGGGGTTGTCTCTACTCACTTAGACTTGGGTAATTTGACCTTAAATTTATTATGATTCTTTTTTTTTTTAATGTGTATGTACATTTTACATGCAGGTACATATCACTAGTTCCATTTTTCGTTGTCTTTGGTATGTATATGTATATGCTTTGGGGCAAGTTGATAGTTTAAATTATTTTTCTTTCTGGCAGTTTTTAGATAGTGACAGGTAACTGTTTAAAATCAAAAACTTCAGCTGAGTGACATAGAAAAGCTGATTTACTCTGCTAAATATGTTTAATTAAACTCCAAATGACTGTCACAGGTAAGCTTAAATCTTGTAAAGGCTTAGTTCCTCTCTTCCTCTTGCCATTCCTGCTGGTGGTCTAGGCTTGGCTAAAGGCAGGAAGAATTTCTGTGAAGCTGTAATTAAAGGAATAGAGACCACTGAAAATGGAAATGGAATAAGATAAAAAACTTACAGGAGTTGTCATGCATGTTTACAGTCTTGGAAGAATATCGTGAAGTTGCAGGAAGAAAAGCATTAGCTAAAATCTGTTTTCCTGGCTTATTCTGCTGTGTTGTTTTCTCTACCAGTGGCATGGATGTTCACTTATCTTTGGAGTTGTGGACCATCTGAAACAACACCTGCTAACTGACCACACCAATCCAAATTTTCAGACCCTAAAATGTCGTTGGAAGAACTGTGATGCTTTCTTTACTTCCAGAAAAGGTTCCAAGCAGGTATGTAGTTGAAAAAACATGGTTGTATTTGATAATATAAAGTACTTTATATCACCACAACTGTGGGACTTGATCCTGTTTCTCTTAAAAATAGTTAAATTTTTCTAGTTTTGACAGGCTTAACTGCATATGGTTGCAGTCATACAAAGCTAAAAGGGTTCAATTCAGCCTGTGGCAGATGAAGAATGCAGCTATGATAACTTGAGATATGGTCAATTTAAAACAGCTTGATCTTAAAATATTACATGGAAATGGTAGAATTCTTAAAATATTAAAGAAATTCTACTTAAGATATTAGGAAGTTTTTGCAGGAAAAAGGTATTTATAAGATGAACAAACATCAGCCTTGAAAACAGGTTTTTGTCCTTTTAATTTTTATTCATCACTACCCCTTTCATTGCTATGTATTTTTCACATGAGATTGGTTTTGCTATCAATCTTTAAATAAGTAGTACGTAAATTTCTGAGTAAAACTTAGCACAGAAGGGCAAAAAATGAGGAAGGTGTAAGAGTTGGATTAAGTGATATGGAAAGGGTTGGGGGGTGGATGTAAAGAGAGCTGTTACCTATAGACTGGTAAAATCTACATTTTACTCCTCAGCAATATAAACTGCCTTCCTTTGAATGCTTTCCAAAATGTGGAAAGGAAGGAGGTTTCTTCAAGAATTAACAAACAGAAGTAGAATCCTTAATTTCTCTCCAAGTACTGGCTTTGGATATGATGTGTTTATTTAATTTGCTCTTCTAGTCAAAAAGGAAGTTGTTTTTTATTTGCCTTGGATGATGTGGTCTATGAAATACTTCATATATGTGACTTAATAGCTTGACATTGATAATATTTATCTTTTTAGAAACCTTAAGCCAAAGAGATATGTACCTTCACTGAGGCTTCAAGAATTTTTGCAACATTTTTTGTGGGTTTTTTGTGTAATGATGATGATTTTTTTTTTAATTGACTTCTCTGGTTCTTTTCTAGGATGCTGTAGGTCACATTGAAAGACATGCTGAGGATGACAGCAGGATTGACTCATGAAGCTTTTCACCTCCCACATTGGGAAGTAATTTTATATGTCAGAATTATTCCAAATAACTTCAGTTTCTTACTCCAGTCTTTCCTCTTTCTTTTCCCATTTGGAATGCAAAAACTAAGTGGGGCTGAAATGCATTGCTACGGAGACTGCAGGTTGTGTTGCACTCTGTGGAAATAAGGCTGGTAATTAAGACTTAGCCCAGATTCTTACAAGTTTTTAATCATTGATAAAAATATTCCTTCCTCCTGTCTGCCTTGTTTTTTTGTTGTTTGTTTTTTCCAGGTGGTTTTAATTTTTTTTTTAAGAAGGATAGTCTTTGGGAAGTCCAAAGGGGTATTGTGAACATAGATTACAATAGGTGCTGCTGTTTGCAGACTCAGCTTGAAGCCTGTTAAGTGTCTAAGACGTCTGTTTTTGTTGTATTCAGTTTTTTAGCTGATTTTAATAGAATTCTGCAAACCAGAATATCACAAATTCTAACAATGTAACCTGAATATCCAGTGTACATTTTTACTTTCTTCATAAAAAGAAAAGCTATTTTATGGAGACTGGAATAAATTAATTTTTTAATGTTAATTGTAACTTATTTTTTATTCCTTATGTAAAAATTGCTATAACTGGCACAATATATACAGTGATAGATACCATACCTCCTGAGGCATTTTGTTTATTTTGAGGAAAGCAGTTACTTCTTGAGAGAGATGCCAGTAGCAGCAAAACAGCCAGAACAGTGGCTCTACTCACATGCTTTGCAATCTTAGTCTTTTTCAATATAGGTCCTTATGTACAGGAAAGAAATAAGTGGTGTCTGTTTTTCTTTTGGTTAAAGACCAGCATAACTGCCACTGCTATCTCAATAAAACACCACAATTGGATTCCTGATTTTGTATGGAATCTTAGTGACTGAGCTTTGCAGTCCCATATCCTCATGGCATAGGAAACGATAAGAAATGCAAAGGCACCGTGAGTCTAAGTGCATCCACTTAAGTAGTGTTTTGTTTCTGTTGTGAACTGGCTTAATTGGCTTGGGCTATATCAAGTTCACAAAAACTTAACTGGAAAGAATGGAGCAGGATTTTAAAGTCTAAAGTTCTCAAGCAGAAGCTGAGGATGCAAAATGCATGTCACATGTAAAAGTCTTGTTTCTACTAATGCACAGAGAGTACCACAGAGAGGCCAGTGCAGAAGGGAAGAACTGTTTCTGCTTGTCAGAATTCCCCTGCAGATGTCCCTTGAGGTGAAATGCACTTCTTGCACTTGGGATCCTCTCTCCCCTAATGACACTAATTTAGCAAAGAACCCTTTTAACATTAGACTAATCTAGCAAGGAGCTTTGTGTTCACTTTTGCCTAACTTGCTGCTCAGGATAAAATAAGCAAAGGTTTTCTTAAGCTGTAAGAGAAGGTGAAGACAGCGAACTGAGCTGCTTATCCGCGAATTCAGTGCTTTTCAAAAAAAACTGAGTGGACTGTTTTTACCAAGCATCTTTTTCATGACTACTTTGACTTGTCAGCCATAGACCAAATAAGTTTTATAGCCTCGTTCTTTGACTATAAAGAAGCCTTTTTAGGCCAAGAAAGTGAATGATTGAGGAAAGCCCATGGATGTTCCACTGCCATCAAATCGAGGAACTTCAGGGCCTTCTCTGAAGCACACTGGTTTTGTATTATCTTAGCAGACAAGCATAATTTCTCTGACACTGATGAATATTTTTTTAACAGGAGTAAAATATGAATGAGATGCAGTAGCATCCTACTTCAAAGACATGGGAATCTCTGAGGTTCCAGTGCTTTTGTGGTGATTGGTTTGGTTTGTTTACTTTTTACTAAGCTGTTTGTGGATAGGAAAAAGCCCCAATATGTGGCTCAGACCTCAGGCTGTTTGTTTTGGTTTTGGGGGATGTGTGTTTGTGGGTTTGATGTTGGGTTTTTTTTAATCTTTCTTTCTGTGGTCTGTGGATGAAGCAATTCATTAGAGAATCAAGTTTGGGGAAGTCTTTAAGCAGTGTAGTTGTTTTTTGATGCAGGGTTTAATGCCCCAAAGTGTGAGAGCATTTGTTCGGGTTTTTTCATTACGTAAAAGGAGAAGACTGGGTAATACTTAAACCACTTCCAAAGATGTTGATATTTGAGAGTTGTTCTGGAGATTTTTGAACTGCAATGAGGGAGCATTTAAGTGTGGCATAAACAATGTGTGATGTCTCAAGCTGTCCTTCATGGACTGTCCTTCAAGTGAAGGTGTGGAGGTGTGTCCCAAGCCTGTGGGGCAATAGTGGCATTCTGGAAAATGTGTGTGAGAGTAGATTTTGTTAATTCTCCCTTGTGATTCTTAGCATTCTTTCAGCTGTTTTCAGGAACATATAAAGGTCTTTCTCACTAGATGTTGCAATGAACACAGTTATTACACTTTATTTGCATTCCTGTTTGCTTGTTGGATTTATCTTTTCTAGTTGGTGGAAGCAGTCTTTCTTTTTGTGTAGTCCATGATATTTCCTTATTTGTCTTGAAAACGATCCTCCTGAAAAGTCTGGGCTTCTGAAGTCCAGCTTTAGTAGTGGTGTCTTTTGCTACTTTGTAGGTAATTTCAGATATATTTTAAGAATCCTAAAATGGATAAGAGGTGGGACGATAACAGAGCTGTGTGAGTGAAAAATTTTGCTTCATAAATTAGAAACAATTTTAAAAAATCCTCAGGGGTTTAGAAGAAAGTGCTGTACTGCTTTGTCATGAGGATATCTTAAAAGGATTTGCTATGAAGTTGTGCAGCTGTGGAAATCCCCAGGCTTCTCTGGAGTTCTGTGGGGAGTTTTCCTATTTGTTCAGCTGGAATTTGGTGCAGATTTCACAATTGGCCTTTTACTTCTTCTGGAGGCAATTGCAGAAGAGAAATGCCAAACTAATGTTTGTTTGTTGGTATTCATTAATAAGATCCTCTCTAGTGCTGCAGCTTAGGGTTTTGACTCCTCATACACCTCTGGTCAAAGAATGTAATAACTTTGGGAAGGTGGGCTATTTGTGAAATTTAACACAGTAATATTTGCATGAAGACAAGTACTGCACATCTGAAGCCGGTTTCAGGACTATTTATTTTTGGTTTTGGTTAGTTTTTTATGCAAGTAAAAAGTTGTGGGTGGAAGAGTAGAGTGAGGGTTTATTTTGTGCTTAGCTGTGGATTTTTTATTAGTCAAATGTTAAAACATGAGTTCTGGACTTGCTATATGGCTGACTACATATGGCAGGCCCTTTAGGGGCCTTTTGGGATTGGTCTATATTCGTTTCTCCTTTCTCCGTTAAATTACAGGGGAAAGTAACAGCTATCTGGCAGTGCAAAATACTCTGGCCTAACACTGCTGCTTCTGTACGTGGAAGAGGATGGAGGGAAAACTGCTGCATCCATTGTTACAAAGATGCATTAAATATCCCGGCTTCTGCTTACCTTGTGTCACTTAGGTGTGGATTACAGACTTTAAACATATTATCAGCACATAAATTGACTTCTGCAAAATAGCAGGAGCTTGGCTGTGTGGTGTGTTTGAAGTAGTGCAGTTCTTAATGCACATTTTCAAACTGTACAATCATGCTGGATATAGGTAAATGATAACTGCAAACTTGCAATAAAGGGTAGAGGAAATGATTTTGTTGGGAAAATATTTTCCCCTTAAGTTGAATTAAAACACAGGTACAGGTGAATCTTGGTTTTCAGGCTTGTATGGTACTATAATTCAAGCAGTCTACATTGTCCAGAGTTGCAGAATATGTGAGGAAGGATAAGGAAATGGTTTCAGCTACTGTTTGTAAAATAATTAGTCCTCAAAGAGCAAACTGTGTAGGTATATATTCTGTTATATGCGCCTGCCAGCTTCTCAGATCTTATTTTGCTGTAATGTTAAACAGTCTTTTTGAAGAATAGAAGTGGAATAAAACAACTTGATTGAATATTTAATAATTTCAGCTGTGTAGAACATGTGCACAGATCGACCATGGTTTTCTTCTCTCACTTTGGTACAAAGCTGTGAGTGTAATAATGAAACTTTACATGGCAAAAGAAGAAATTAAAAAAAATAAAGTTCTTTATATTGTTATTATTTGTCTGTTTCTCCTTTGTTTTAAATGGAATGATTCTTTCACAGGATTTGGTAGAACTTGACTTTGTTCTGGATTTTTTTTCCTATTTTATGAGGGCTGGATAAAATCGGACAGGCCACTCTGAAGCTCCAGCACTGGCAGGAATGTTACAGAAGCATGCAGCAATCTCAGACCCAGTCATTTGGCAGGGAAGTGAAACTGTCCCACCCAACTGGTGATGTTGTACTGTTTGTCTTGCTTCACATTGCAAGGGAAATTCTCTAGAGCTCTTGGTAGTTCACTCACCAGAACTTTAAGGACCAGTTTTGAGTTGCCAATTAAAAATTCTGATTTTGATCTTTTGACTAATAGATTTTGGGTTTTTTCTGAACACCCCAACTAAGAGCATCTTTGCCATACTTCTTGTATGGAAAATAATAGCTCAGTGGAGGTAAGGCATGGCTGGAAGCCAGGGCTCCAAGTGTTCCAGTCATCTTAAAAATTATTTGGGTTAAAAAAAAGTTTAATTGGAAGGAGAATAACTTTTCTTTAGATAAACTATAGGATTTTCTTAATCTTTCAGAGTAAGTTACAGTGCAAGACAACACCTTTATAGTCAAAAGGTTTTCTGTTTCTCAGTGACCTTTCAGTTAAATGTGCTACTCACTGGAATGACTCAAAGTGGATGCTATGATTTGTTTTTAAAATTTTGCTTTACATTAGTGGATTGCTTTGCTACTTTTCATCACTAGACAACTAAGTAGAAGGTTCTCTTGACAAAGTCTGGTCTTTCTTGCATGTTTTGTTTTTCTTTCCATTTTTTATATTGAACAAGGATTAGCCACTTGTGAAAACTTGTCATCCTTTAAGCTGGTAGCAAGGGAACCTCTCAAGTACCTTTTTTTTTTTTTCCAAATGCATTCAAAGAGTAAACTGGCAAGTATTTGAGATATTAAGCTGATTTCACACTTGTTTCACACAATTTCACACATAAAACTCTAAAAGCTGCTGTATGTTCAGGAGCATGATGGAAGAGTGCTCAATATTTCATCTTCATCTGTTCTTTCAGAATAAAATAAAAAAAAGCTTCGGCCAAAATCCACTTGATTTTATTTTTGGTTCAATTCAACTAATTGTACTTTCACATTGTAATAGTATTCCCAAAGTGGTCATGCAGACATAGTATCTGATTCTGCTACAAGTCACCTCTTGCAATAAAGAAATGCACAGTACTGTTGGGAAATAGGACCCTGGGGATGGGGGAATTGTGTGCGTGTGTAGATATACAAATCTGTATGTATAAGAGGTTTTCTGCCTCGAAGAGGAAATACGTTTCTCAATGTTATGAGAATGCAGTTACAATGAAAAACACAATGTTCAAATGTGTAATTAAGATTCCATGGGGGTACTAAAAATGAGAGCAAATTGCTCAGTACTGGTACTTTTGCTGAGGCATTAGATCAAGCTGTACTCTGGCATTGTGATCTGTCATGCCTTACTCTTCCATTTCTACATAGCAGAGATCCAACCTGCACAGACAGATCTGTAACAGGGTGATTGGATCACATAATATTAATGTAATTAACGCAATCTCATGTGAAATATTCAGTAAATATTACAAAGAGATGAAAGGATACTACCAAAAGCAGGACAAAGCGTTAATGACTAATTACAAGGTGGCAGTAAACACCTCTGAATTTCACAGTTAGATACAGTCCCAGTTTCACCTGACTTGAGGGAAGACCTTTCCAGCTGTCAGCACAAGCAGAATAATTATGTATTCTCCATGTCTTTACCATGCAGAGAAGGCTTAATTCAGTCATCAATAAATTAATCCTTGTTGGCCAAAGGAAAAATGTCAGGATGCTATAAAAGTAGTTACGAATATGCACACTGTTCTGTCTGCTAGAGGGTGGTTGTCTCTTTTTCCAAGGGCTTCTTCCCATGTGCTGTTTATCTTGGCGAGTGAATCACATAATTAGAAGTGCTCTTGTTTGCCCTTGGGATGAATGGTGCTAGTTCCTTGGCAGTCTTGAGTGTGTTCTTGATGAAGGTGGCCGCTGGCTCCGGTGTTATGCATACATCGTGAGCTGCAGCCACTGAAAGAAGAGTTAAAGAAGGGAAGAGTTGTTGGCATCCTCCAACAAATTGTGTGAAGACACCACCATCTCTAGCTGGAAGGCAGCTGCTTGCTGTCACTTAGCATGAAGTAGAATGGCAGTGGGGAATTTTGTCTTGAATCTCTTGCTCCTATTTCTTCTTACAAAAAGGGAAGAGTTGTTTTTAATGGTCTCCCTAGCAGAGGACATGCTTTTAAGTTGAAACTTTCTAATTCTTCTTAATAGGATTTTTAGAAGTTAAAGAATTATGTTAAACTCCATTGAATGCCATATCACTGTGTTTGATCTAAATTGCCTCATGAAAAAAAATCTCAGGTTTTTTTATGGATTTTAAAGGTAATATGAAGAGTCTGCAGTGGTGCCCTTCAGCACCAACTGGAGTCTTACAGAGCAGCTATTGCTAGCAGATCATGGATGTTTTCTGTGTAAAAATGGGTAGCAAAATTTTTAGGAGGTTTTGTGGCCTCTTACCAATTGGGTGACAATTTCAGATGAACTCTATTCATAGAGTTCTCCCTTGAGAACATGTACAATGATTAATACAATTAAAATTTAGTATTGTGATATTGTGTTAGAAATACTGGCATAAAGCAGTTTACCTCCAGGACGTTGAGCTTAATGATGCCATCTCCATCTTTGTCAAAGGCATGGAATGCCCCTAAAGCAATGAAACAAAAATATATGGAGTAGATTAAATTACTGTGGGAGTAAAGGCGATTCTCAGACAGCAAACCAAAAAAAAGCAAATGGTGCTCCTGTTGTGAAATGCGAACTTGTGCAGGTGTTGAGTGGTCAGCAAGTGTTTCTGCTGCATTTTTCATTAGATAATTCAAGGAGAAACACGTGGTTTCTTTTGTGTTTGTATGAGACAGCTTGTCATTCTTAGAATTCCGTAAGTGCATATGTTTAATAATTAATACCCTACATAGGCAGTAGTGCGTTGAACAAACTTTTCTGTGAGTATGATGGGGCTCTGAGCAACCTGGTCCAGTGCAAGGTGTCCCTGCCCATGGTAGCGGGGTTGGGACTAGTGGGACTAGATCATCTCTAAGGTCCTTTTCAACCCAAGCCATTCTATGGATCCATGACTGCATTTGGGGGGAGGAGGGGAGATAGTGCTGTAAAACTGGGGCAGCCACTCACTGAACATGGCGTCCAGGCGCACGAAGCAGCAGATGAAGCTGTCAAAGTCGATGTTCATGTTCTTGTCGGCGTAGCGCATGGTGATGATGTCGTAGAGCTGGTTGTTCAGCCGAAACCCTGCAGAGAAGCAAAAACGGGGCATAGCTGGGCCACAGGCGGGAAAGCACTGGCCCAGAAGTGGCTTGGCCACAGGCGCTTCCCAGGCCCAGCCGAGGCTCAGGCCGGAAGGTCCTGCTAAACAAAATGAAGTAAAGCTATAAGGAGCTCCACTGGATCCAGCTGCTTTCCTAAAACAGGAGCAATGTTTTGAAATTATGGTTTGGGAGGGCCCTTAGCATGTAAGTTACCTCAGGCTGTAAGTGTGGAGAGCTGTAGCCACCAGAGAGCCTGATACTCAGCTGGGCCTGGTGAGAGCAGACCAACTAAAACTGGGGGACAGAAGCTATAAAAACACAATTAAACAATGGTTGTAAAATAGACAAGGAGGCAAGCCCCTGGCATGGTGGGATCGAACTGTGGCACTGAATGCTGCAGCCTGCAACCGTGCCTCGGAAGGGCCTGTCAGTTTGGGTACTACTGTTTGTTGGCTAAATGCAAGGTCATGCAGAGCTTATGTGCTGTAAGACTCCAAAATGTTCTTAGTTCTTAGGGCAGGAGGTATTTAAATATTTTCTCTTTTTACACCGACAACTTTCCTGGTGAGAACGGAAACCCAGAAAACAAAAATTACCCATATTTCTACTGCAGCAGGAGTCCAAATCCAGGTGTAGTTTTTGTCTTTAGCAAGGGATCATAGAATCACTGAGGTTTTGTAAAGTACAAGGTAGCCATTTCTTTCTGTTCCTTGATGTGCCAAAATACTACTGAAGACAAAGTGTCACTGAAATCAGCCCATCTAGGTTTATAGGGATGCTACAGGTTTTCTGATTAAAGAGGTCATCTCGCTCCCTTAGAGACCTGATAAAGACATTTGTTGGGGGGAGGCCTGCTTTCCAGGGGATAGAGCATACTGGTGTGTCTGAGACAAGCAAGAAAAGCCAAAAGTCTCTCTTTATAGGATGAATTTCATTAACTACAAGTTTTGCAAAAATACTTTCTTGTCATTGTGCATGTAGACGAGACTGAGCCCACAGTGGGTCAGTACTGAAGAAACATTAACATGACTCAAGCAGAATGTCCATCCGATTGTCTGTGATGCCAGCTTGGTTTCAGTGCCTGTACACCTGGGTTGAAGGTTTTCCACTGTTCTTTGTTTGTTACTTATACAAACATACAGAATCCACGGCTTAAACTAGAGCATATGTCTTCAGCACTCCCTGGTCTCCCTGAACAGCAGGATCCCAAGTAGGAGATCCTTAAGACACCAGAGCATCACTCATTGCATTAAAGAGGAGCTAAAGAGATCTATTTGGCTGGCAAGATATACAAGGCTTGCCATTTGGATATTTGAGAAGCTCTGTTGGGGGAAAAAAGTATTTTATAATTTCTCTAGGGTCTGTCTTTAAGAGGCAGCACTGTGTTCCTGATCTCTCACAAAACAAGGTTTCTTCAGCTGTGGGACACTGCCCTGGGGAAAGTACCTGCGTCTTTGACTGCATTGCGCATCTCGTAGCTGTTAATGGTTCCCGAGTGATCCGTGTCATAATGCTTGAAAATTTTCTGGAAAAAGAAAAAAATACAGACACAATAGTAATAAAAACTTGTACTTCTCTTGAAGGTACCCAATGACTGGATATGGGATGTGTGCCCCAGGCACCTGGAGGCTTTGCCATGTGCCTTATATTGCCAGTGCTGGGCAGTCTGGGTTGTTAGCACAGAGCTCCTCTCACTCATGAAGTAAAATAATGTAGATCCAAACTCTGGGAAGCAAAAAAGCTCTCCCCTAGAGACTCTCCTTGTTTGACTTGAGTTTATGCTGCTAATCTTCTCCCTTGATTGCCCTAATTAAGCTATTTTTGAGGCCTGATTCTAGTTCCCATAATTCTCCTCCTTCAATTTGTATGCCTCTGTGCTATTCTCATGGGAAAGGTTATACATGAGTGCTGGGGTTTCAGAGATTCAGGCTATGGTTTAGGCTGTGAAGTAGGATGAGAGATATTACTTTTCATTTTAGAAGTTAATTCACAATTTTTTTTTAGCCTTTCTTTTTGTTGTAGTGTATGTGGAGAGTTTTGGTTTTCCTATAGAACATTTGCACTGCAGAAGCTGTGAAGAAGAGCAGTGAAGATCCCAGCAATACCTGCCAGCTTTTAATCTTGTCCCAGAGATGTCGAAATTCATCAAAGTTTATCTTTCCTGAGCCATCTGTCTGTGATGCAAAAATTCAGGTAAAAAAACCACAATATTTTTAAGATTAAATTAAGTCCGCAACTACTGGTGAAGGGATGAATGTGAAAATCGGTTGGGGCTCTCCTCAGCATTAAGACTTGGCCAGGCTCTGCAGTAAAATATTTGCAAACAGTTTGTTTATTGTGCATAGCATAGTGTTTTGAGAGTGTGAAGTACTTTGTGTAGAAGCAAACTTCTGGTACAGGAGACAGTCTTGCCTCTGGAGCTATTCTAAAAGTGCACAAGTGGGATGCTTTAGTGGGCTCTTCTGAAATACCTCGAAATGTGAAGCTCACCCAATGCTTTCTAAAACAACTGAGCTTTACTCTGGAGTGAAGCTCTTTCTGCCTTGCTTAAAATGAATTGAGAACTAAGCAAAATGTTGACTAAAGCTATTTTCAAAAATGTGTTTAGGCTCCAACAATTATGGATTTGGGTTGTAGTTACAATTTTATTCTGGTTATGTTTGGATGCACTTATGTTCTCTCAAAATTGTGTTGTGTCAAACTGGAAAACTGAGGGATGTTGTGGCAGAGGTAGTGTGGCATCTTGTAGTGTGTTTTATTACACTCGTTCCAGACATGTTCTGCATGCATTGCAAGCTGAGCATACAGTAGAATATGTAATACATTATAAACTTAAAGAGAGAAATATAGTAAGTTTGCTGGCAAGAACTATAGTTATGTTGAGTTTGTTTTAAAAATAATAATCAAAAAATCATGCTTTAGTTCTTAAGCTGGCCAGTCTCTGATACCTAAGGAAGAGTGTCATACTGACTCATTTATTCTGTAGCTTTCTTTTTTGGGATATTTTCCTCTGCCAACTACGCTAACATTGAGATGACTGGAATTATTATGTACCAAAACAGGAATGCTGTTATCTGACTACAGACTACAATGTGCTGTTTTGCTTCTCTGGCTTACTAAGTTGTGTGTGGGTGGTGGTGAGAAATAGTGGACTAGTGTGGTTTCAAGCACTCCCTTTTCACCAGAAAAGGATACATCCATTAAAGCAATCATGCTGCGGCAGGATTCCAGTTCAAACCCTTCTGACCTTAGGTCCTTATCTGAAATAAATGATCCCAGGTGAATACAAGTCATGCAAATCAGAAAGTGATCTTCCTATCAGGTGTAACTCTAATCAAAGTAAAAGCCAAACCTATTTCCTTCATCCAGTAAGAAATGAGTGGTAGAAAAATCTGAAAAGACTCTAAGTAATGTTATTGCCTGTGAATTAGAGATTACTTTTCTTGACTTGTTATATACAACAAAAACCTCTGGAAAACTCTAAACTAACTTCCAGGTTACTAAGCAAGTCCAGGGTCTGTAGGTTAAAGTTTGCTAAAGAGAGAGAAAGGTCTGTTTCTCCATTAGAAATTTTTTAAAAGGGTATTTGCAGACTGCTAGAAATGCTGCTTTGTCCTGTGTGGTACTTCAATGAACATCTGCTCATTTCTGAATTATCAGTACTCACAACCTGTAGAGATCATCTCTGTGCAAAGTTCAGCTTGCTAAAGTCTCAGATGCAATGTCCATGGAAATGTAACTAGGAAATTTCTGAGTTTGAAAACATAAATAATTTTTAGAGTCCAACTGAGGGGTGGAGGATTATGCTACGTCACAGATTTTTTTGTCCAGGGTTAGTAAAAACATGCTCAAACTCACGTTTTTTTACGACGTTATTGAGAACATTCCTCAGTTCCTCAGCATTGATCTCCATGTCCTGAAGGAAATGTGGTGAGAATAACATTTGTTACAGTATTCCTTATTAAACAGATAATTTTATGGATGGATCCATAAAAGTATGAAGTCTTTAGTCACTTTTCAATAAGACATATACATGTTTCAAACCAGAGAGCATTCTAGTTCATATAAACATTAGTCCAACTCCTTCTTGAGGCTGCAGCACGAGGTAGATCTGAAGTTACGTTGTAACGCTTATTAAACTACAACTAGAAGAATGACCAGCAATTTCAACCCAGTGTGTAAGTCAAATAGCAAAATCAGAAAACTCCTATAACCCGTTTGCAGGCTCTTGATCTATGCAGTTCTTTGATCTGTTTTTATCTTTAACTTGCCTTGTTAAGCATATATCAGAGGGCATTGTATTTCTAACTTGTTTATACTTGCTGTGCAAAGCAGCACCTTGTAGGAGGGATAGAAAAAAATGGCTGAATTTAAATAAGACTCCCTCAGACATGATGGGAATAGCTTATATGTACATATGAGGGTAGCTGTATACTTAATGGGATTTTTATTTGATTTTACTATCTCCAAATCTCAAAGAGAATTTGATGGGAAGAAATTAAAAGGAAAGTTTAATATTCAGTGTTTTGAATCCGTGGAGCAGTTGATTAGGAGCTGTGGTGGCTAGGCTGCTTTGATGGCAGAGACAGGGATCGATTGCGTACTCACATCCCCTGCAATCTGTCGGAAAATATTCCTGAACTGTTTTTGCTCTTCCGTCTCCTCACGAGCTTTTGTTGAAGAACGCTGAAAAGAGACAAGCAAAGAAGAGATACATCCTTAGCCCAGTGGGGAAGAGAGAGGGCCTGGGTGGCTACTTGCCCTTGTGTGAGAGATCATCTTAGTGAATCTGGAGACCTTTCAAGGAACAGATTGCCCACCTGTTCCTTGCCCCATTTTTTTGTTAATTCTGTTCCTTAAAACTGCCAAGTATTTAACTTCATCCCATTGTTCTCTTTTCTATTTGAAGGAGCCTAAATAATTACTTCCACTGGCAGTTGTTATCTTCTAATTTTTTGTTTCAAAACATTGCAAAAGAGAAGTTTGGAGCAGAAGAGGCATATCAGAGAATCAAAGAATGGTTCTGGTTGGGAAGAACCTCAAAGATTATCTATTTCAAGCCCCCCTGCCACGGGGAGGGACACAATATCTTCCTCACAGCTGCCCTGTAGGCTATAAATGACCATGTGAGAGCTCTTTATGATGTGGGGGGCCCCTCGCTGAAGAAAAATATCATATGAGAGAGTGGAAAACAATGAACGTGAAGCTTTCTCAGACACATGCAAAGTGCAACCTTGAACACTGAAGCTGATACTGAAAAAGGAAACTAGAAAATAATAGGTAACAAAGTTAATTTCTTGGCTTAGTTCTTGTTTTTCTTTGTCTAAATGCAGAGGAAAGTTTAGATTGGTTCCCACTTTGCCACCTGCGTGCTCTGGCAGTCATGCAGCAGAACAGCAGCCTCCCTGTAAGCAGATGTTCCAGCCATGCCTCCAGATGCCACAAGCCTGGATGTGGGATCTGGCTGTTAGATCTCTTGTCTCTCACCCACCTGCAGACAGAAACTCTGAATTTGCTGCTCTGCCTTCCTCCTCTCTGGTAGTGAGGGAAAAGAGGAGGGGTGCTGGAGCTCCTGGGTTTACCTGTCTATCCTCTGGCCAACAGGGACTGGGATAGGGGTGTGTAGTTTGTAATGGGAAAGGCTGGGGTTATTGCCAGGAGCTTCTGCAGCCCATTGGGTGCAGTTTCTGCATGTGCCCTGAGGGTACCACCTCAGGGTGCTGAGCAGGAGTGAACTGAACTGCACTGCTTGTGGGGAAGGGATCTCTCACAGCCAGGACCCTTGTAATGAGAGAGCAACTAGGAGATGTTTTCAAGCAAACAAATCCTTGTGCAAAGGTGTTAAATAACTGAAGGGACACTCTCTGTGTGCTCATGCTCATTAGATCCACATAAACCAGATGCAAGTTATGCTAAGATTTGATAAAAAGGTGTTTAGTATCCCAGGACATCTCTTTGCCTCATTCCTGTGCTCTCCCCAGCCACTCTTTCGTGCTAGCCAGATCAAGCCTTATTCCCCCCTCTGCCACTTGCTGCAGAAACCTTTTTCTCATCTGCTTGGGTTTTTTCACCATCTTTGTCAGCATTTTCATCTGCTGTCAGGTCCTTATTTCTGTTTGCTCTGTCAGAAACAAAGATGATAGGCTAGAAGAAGAAGAGAGCAAAAGATAAATGGAAATTACACAAGAAATAGTGGAAAGGAAAACATTTGGTGACAAACATTCTATGGAAAGCGCATGCAGCAACAACTCCTGCTCTTGAAAGCATGACCAGAGAAGCCATTTCTTGGAATGAAAGACAAGAATGGATAAAAAAGAAAAAGGTGGAGAAATTTCTGAAGTTACTGCTCTTCTCATGCTAAAAAAGCTGCAAAAGTCCTTTTGCAAAATAGTGCAATTTCTGGGTTCTAGTTTTGCCTGTCAGAAAGACAGTAATTGTTTGAACATGTTTGGTTTGTTGGTGTTTTTGTTTGGGTTTTTTGGTGTGTTTTGGTTTTGGTTTTTTTGTTGGGGTTTTTTTGTTGGGGTTTTTTTGTTGGGGTTTTTTTGTGGGTTTTTTTACCGTTTTTAAGCAAAATAAGCCTCCCAGATTCTCATCACTTAAACTGATAAGCTTGCCCCTCTCTATGAAGAATAGTAGCACTGAAAACAAACCAAATGTGAACCTGTCACAGAAAAGGAGTATTTGTGTAGGAGCTTGTTAGTTATGTGAAGCCCAAGTATCTTTCTCTGATACTTGAAGCATTCAGCTGTGAACAGCCATGTGCAATTTGTTCTGGTTTGGTGCATTTAAAACAAGGAAAAAACTGCTACATGATGTGAATGTATTACTCTAGAGTATTAATTATAATCAGCCTGTCCTGGGATTAAAATGTCTGATTACATTTTCAAGGTCCAAAATATGTTGTGTTGAATCAAAAACAGAATCTTGGACTTTGGTGAGCGGAAACTTCAGGAAAGGGGAGTGGCTGCATTAGGCAATGGCAAACGAATGTGAGGGCACATGTCTAGAGAAGGGGTGCTTTTCACTAGCAAGGGGTGTCAGGGTGCCTGTGAAGGGGTGGGAAGGAAGGGCAGTTCAAGCAACCCAGAAGATTGAGCTGATATAGCTGAAAAGTTTGTTACCCTTTTGCCACCCCTTTGAGTGAGAGGGTTATATGATGCTAATGCTATTTCATTAGAATGTAATGTAGGAAGACAAAATCTTTGCTGCATGCAAATCCAGCTCCCTTCATTAACCAGGTCAGTTTCCAGACGCAGAGAAATGATGGTACCGAGGAACTCTGCTCCTGCTCATGCATTGCACATGCTCTCTGCCTTGCTGGCACTTAGCACATTGCACAAGTACCTACCTTGCCCTTTTTCTTCTGTGTGAAAAGAGAAAATTAAAAAGTGTTTGATCAGTTTATGTGGAGCTGATGGTAAAGTTTTGGGGTTTTTTACCTTTCCCTTTCTCATGTTTATTTTTTCCTTTCCTATATTCATACAAAATTTCCCATTTCCTATTCCTACAGCTTTCATATCACCAAAAATGAGGGAACATGCACCCACCAAGAAATGGCATACTGAAGGACACACAGTGCAGAAACCATAGCAAAACCGTGTCCCATCTCATCAGGGCTTTGTCTGCTTCAATGAAACCTCTGCTCTACCTTCAGCTCTGACTATTCCTTTTGTTTTTCCCAACCTGTCAGTGCAGCGGAGATTGAACTTCTGTGCCTATGTGTCTGAAGTGACAATTTAATCCCCCCATATCTGGACAGTTATTTGACACTATGACAGCAAATAAAAGGGGAACATTTCTGGGCAAGGTTTGATGGAGCTCAATTTTGTGCAAGAGCATTTCCTGTTTTTTGTACAGTTACCTCTAACTTATTGTACAGTTACTTCTAGTATATTCCCACAAAGTTGTGTAAAACTCCAGAGTGAAGAGTTAGAACTAGTCATGGATGCTATTTTGAATCAGAATGCTATTAGGATCTCTTTTCAGAAAGCAGGTACTTCAAAATAAGGTACTTCTTTCTTTATTAGATGAGACGGCAATTTCACAAAGAAAATACCTCAGGGCACAGAGCTAGGCCTCCCTTGGTAAATGGATAATCTGCACTGATGGAGGCAAAGACAATGCTTAGCATCCAGTTTCTTTATGCCAGGAGCAGATTTCAAATCTACAAAAACATTTTGGTCTGACCAAATTCAGAAAGTACATATCAGTGTATACAAAGCAACTGTCAATAGAAGTATCTTAATGAGAAAACAGATGAGAATTTTTTATAAAGGTGCTGTCATGTGCAAATGGTTTCCTGCTGTAGGTTTCCCTAGGTATCATGCTCCTCTCCATACCCAAAAGAGGGTTTTGTGTATACACAAAAGAGGACCAGGACAGTACTTACCAATGGACGCTCTGCCTCAATCATGTTTTCAACCTCCCTAGTAGAAAGCAGAAAATACACAAATCAGGAAAGTGACTGTTCCCAATGTTGCTTGTTTCTTTAGGTGGTTTGTAAGCAGCCGCTTGAACTTTCCAAACAGCCAGTGGTGTGGGCTGGCTTCCAGCATTACAGCTGTAGGCTCTAGGAGTAGCTTTATCCCAGTTTGAGCTGAACATCCCAAGTACCATTTCCAGGAGGGCTGCCATCTTACTCCTGTAAAGCGCCTTGATAACAGTGAACTTGAAGTAAAAAAGAAGTCCTTTGACCGTAGTAAATGGCTAATGGTTTGTTTGCAAAGGACATCCTGCAAGCAGTAAGTTTCTCCAAAAGCAATTCAAAGCAGTTTCTTGTTTGACTATAAGGGAAGCTTGGGGAAATGAGTTTGCAGCTTGGAGTTTCTAATGAGGTTAAGAAAATAAAAAGCAGGGTGTAGCAACCTGGTAACATGACTTTAGCAGACTAGCGGGCCACCCGCAGGGCCAGATAAATGGCTCTGCAACTTACTCTGAAAGACTTCTTTTCTCTGAGAAGACCCTGAGGATGAATTCTCCCTCCTGGTGGGGTTCGTATGTTGATGGGATGATGACGTACTCGCTGGGAGGTAACCGGAAGCGCTCAGAGATTTCTCGCATGTTTATGTAGGTCTTGCTTCTAGCTTTGGAGGCATTGTAGAGGAAAAAATCCTTCTGCAAGTGGTGCTTAGTACCATGCATCTGCAGAACAAATGAGTCAATTTATCTTCAAGGAAGTCTTGTCCAGGTAGGTTGCCATGCGGGCAGTGCATGGCTGGGACAGAAAACACAGGAAGCAGCAGCTTAACAAGCAGGGAGCTGGTAAGTGGTGATACTGACTGAGTTTAATTGGCTTCCAAGGGCTGTTCCAGGGCCCACCTGCAGAGTGGTGACTTCTGCTGTGTAAGCACTTTTATCTGACTCTCTTGTTGGATGCTAAGTGTTGTGTAACCAAAGCTCAGCTACTTTCCTTGGAGGGTGGTATGGGAAAGAATGGTGTATGCAAACTCCTGCATGCAGGGTGGTAAAGGGAAGGTGCTTTCAGTGGAAACGTGTCTGTGTCTGTACAAAACATGAATTCTGTATCTTCTAAACAAACGTGACGATCAAACATTGCATTAGTTCAAATGTGAAAATTAAGCCAAGAATTGTGGGCTAAGAACACCTGCAGGCTGTTTTCGGCAGAAATAACCATCTGTAAGACAGTCAGCAAAGACAACATTCAGACTGTCATCTTCATGTTTTCCAGGTAATCGCCTTCAGGTGAGCTTATTAGCAAAACTTGTCATGCCAATGATTCAACTACTGCCAGGCTCAGAAAGAATTTAATCTGTGTACTTTCAATAAGTTTTCTTCAATGTCTGAAAATACAAAAAGTCTAACACTACAGAGAAAAGTCTGTGACTGTAGAATATAGGCCATTGGCATTATTTTTAGGAGGAAATGAAAGTGGTTTAGTGTGGTTCTGCATGGTGTGCAGAGGCAAAGCAGGGGCAGGCACTGCTTCCTGCAGCCCAGGATCTCTGACCAACTGTGCAAGCGATGGCCAGGTCACCACAGAATAGAGAAGAAGGACTGAGAAAAAGGTGCAAGTGAAAATGGGGTGTGAGTGAGAAGGAACTAAAAATTACTCACAAAATGTTACTAATAAACACTCAAAGCAAAAAGGTGAGCAGTTTTACTGCTGTTACATCCCTGAAAACAAACTTGACTGGACATTCTCCTGCTGACTTACAGACAGGCACTACAGTAACATTAGCTGTGAGTATACACTAAGATGTCAATCTGGCTCCATTCTGTGCATACCTCTTCGGGAACCTTAGGGAGAAACAGAGAGAAGAAACAGTCAGAGCTGCTAGGGGAGTCCACATGTTTCTAGATTATACAGAAGGGTGTTCACATAGAGTTCTGGGACAGAGTAATTGAAATGCCCCTAGTCAGATAAGCAATTTTCCTCTTCCTTTCTAGGTTTCTTGGCATCTTCATGAAATCAGCTAAAATCTGAACTAAATATCTTTGTGCAAAGGACTGAGCAAATTGACTTTTTCATCAAGTCGATTGCAGGGACAAGGTTAATCACTACATGTGAGTCTTGAACGTCTGTTTCCTTTTTTTGCACTCTTATGCCAATGAAATAGTTTCAGAAAGGACAAAGGGGAGATTGAAGAATATATGGGAAAGAATATGTTAAAATCTGGCATTAGGTCACTATAAAAGTTTAAAAAGTGTGTTACTTAATAGATGGGGTAAACCCTGAGGTTGCTATGGGATGAACAGTAAGAAAGACTTGAATTTCCTTCCTCTATTCCAGATTTTCCCTGACTTCCTTCCAAAGCAAAAATTACAATTGATACAATCAGGCTGAATCATTCAGTGGCTCTCTTGGTAAATGCATACTGTCAGGATCTGCGACCCCGCTGCAAAGAGCAAATCTAGAGCTGGTACCTCATAGATGGCAAAGCCAATGGTGTACAGGCTGGCTCCCAGCTTGCGCTCTTTCCTCCTGTTTTTCTGCATCAGTGCAACAAGGAAACTGCAGATAACCTCTTCATCCTCAGGGTCATCATCTTCCTCCAGGAGCTTCAAGCGATACTGGGGATTGGTCCAAAATGTATCTGTGAAATCCCACCAACAACCCAAAGAAAACATGTCAAGTTTCAGTTTTCTAATGATACTCATGATCAAAGAAAACTTTTAAGTTCCCTGCCTATGGCTTCTGAGGGAAAGATTAAAACTGGGCATACATGGGGTTTTTTCACATGTTATGGCTTTTACTTAATTGTAACAAAACTGCATAGCAAATGAGGATATATGAAGAACTGTTATCTGATAAACTCCCAAAGCCCCTAAAACTATTGCTAATCCACTAAAATGAATTTCCCGAGTGAAATCTAACTTTTAGAGTGAAATTTATCCCTTTTACTTGGGCCACTGTGGAGTATTTGAAAATGATTTACCTTTGTCAGGGCTGCCTTTTGGGCTTATCATGTTCTGTTACAACATAGTGACAGAAGATTTCCAGCTACCAATTGCATTCCTTGTCCACGGAGGAAGCAAGGCCTTTGGCTGATCAGGCTGTGGTATGACTCAGCCTTTGGGATCTAACACAGTGCCCATCAAAGAGGCCATATCTCTCAAGACCCTTTGCTCACCTGGATAATTGCGGCAACCTCCAGCTGAGCATCCTCTCACCCAGCGCCCTTCATTGACTGACACAGTCCAGGTCTGGAATTTATCTTTTTCCAGAGTATCAGGTGTGAGGTTACAGATCTCAAGCTTTGTGAAGTGCCTCATGAAATCTTGAAATGATATCCTGGAGGAATTGAGGGGAAATTGAACCCAAAAGGATTTACATGGTGGGCAGTTGTCTGAAAGACCCTGGTGAGGAGGAGGAGGAGGAGGGTGACCAACAGTACTGTTAGTACTGGGACAAGTTTGCAGTGGGAGTGCCATAATTTCCAAATGCAGTTGGTCTGCTGGTTGGTCAATTAACACAGGTACAGCTCCAAACTCAAGGAAACTGAGCTGAGAGAATGGTAGATAGGAAGGGTGATGGAGAGTTTGTGGAAGTGTAGCATAATTAGAAAGACTGCTGGCACTGATGGCACTGAATAACCCCTGGTGGGAGAATGAGAGGTTTACAGAGCAGGTCTCATTGGGATTATGGAGGGAAACAGGGATCACCTGCAATGGTTTTAGCAGGTTTGTAGTAGTGCAATTGACTCATTTTTGCTATGAATCCATGTTTCCTAGAGAAGCACAGGTTTTTGACAGATAATCTCACCAGAACTCCCCATCCTCCACGACCTTGTGCTGCAGGCGGATTTTCTCTGCTTCATTAACAGAGTTCCACTCCTCTGACCTTCAAAGGAGTAAACAAAATAGATTAGGATTTACAATACAGTTTTCATTAAAATTTCTATATTCTACACTTTACTGTAAGCCTCATAGAATGAAAAGTCAGGAGTCATCTTGCTACATTCACATAATTTTTCTTTTGTGAGCCTTGCAACTATTTGTTCTCAGTGCCACCCTCCTCTCCACATACCCAAATAAAAAAAGCAATTGTCCTACTTCTCTCTGCCTTCCCTTCAGACTTCCTCTTAGCAGCTCTCAAACATCTGCTGTGTTAATTTTATTCAGCTTTAGTTATTTAATTAACTGTGTTAATTTTATTTAGCTTGAAGAAAAAGATGTTTGCAGACTCTGATTGCTGGAGTAACTATTTAAATTCCTTTTAGTAAAACACACTGATACGTTGCTTCATTCAGTGCTTTCATAACTTGAAAGATTTTTCTACTGTTGCATCTTGTTTTGAAAATGGACATTGCTGAATGTGATAGACAGTGAAATCAGTTTTAATGTGTCATTATATTGGGCTCTGTCTTCATTTCCATTTATTAAAGTCCCTATCAATATCTTTTTTAGGTACTCTTTTCTTTTTTACAGCTAAGCACTCAACTACAATCACCTTCAAAATGACAACAAAGACAATTCAGATACCTCATCACTGAATGTTAGTGTTATGCGCAAACTGCATAAAGGAAAATAAAGCTGCAATGGTTTTTTTCTCAAATCACGTGAAGCTCTGTTTTACTCACTTGTCACTCCAAGGTCCATTCCATTCCACCTGCCCCCAGGGGTTTCTCAGCCTTACCAGACGTATTTTTTCCCCATTAAATATTGTCTAATTGAAAAAAAGAATGCAAGAAGAACAGGTTGAAAGTAAGCTCAAAAGGAAATGTTCTGCCTATCAAATCACTGACACCAGCTCCTTCAGCGATGGTGCTTTCCTGGGCGATACCCCAGCCTGACCTGCTTGGGGTGAGTGTGGGAAGGCTGTAAGACCAGGAGCTGGCTGGCTCTGGCCACCTTTGCCCAAGTGGTGAAATACCCATTTCCCCAGAAGGCCAAAACTTGGATAGGTTTGTTTGTCTACAAGGTTTTCAGTTATTTGAAAATAATTTTATTTCCTTAGCTCGTAATTTGTTTCGCTTGTTACACCTCTCACGGCTCTGCTGCCACGCATGGTGCCAGGCCAGTGCCGACTGCAGCTGCCCGCGGCTGGAGGGGAGGGGTGCACGTACCTCTTCCACGGCCGTCACGGAGTAGGCGTGGCCTTTGACGAGCCCGCAGGACATCCGTGTCTCGTACTGCATTGGCACTATGGTCTGTCACACAGAGAGGAAAACCCGTGGGGCTCACGCAAAGCTCAGCTGGCTGCTCTAAGGCAGGTGCTGCCACCCAGGGCTTTCGGAGGGAGGATGACACCTTTCAGGTGACAGGACTTTTTACCTCGTTCTCCTCTTTATGTTTGTTAAGGTGGTTAAGCTGAGTGCCCATAGAATTCATGTTGTTGGTTAGAAAGGAGTGAAGCAGGACAAGGAAAAGACATTTTCTGTATTTTTTCCCTTTTTCTGTAGGCTACTGCTTTTTGCACTTGGAACATTGCAGTATATAGCATGCTTAATCAAAGTAATTAGTTCTATTAGAAGGACTATTCAGCCTTTTCTAGGATAGTATGTTCTTGTACAGCTCAGTAAGGTTATTACACATGAACTGTGTGAAACATCAGAGCAAATCAACACCTAGAATGCTTTCACCTTTCCACATGGCTGCTCTCTTATCACAATGACATTTAAACATCCTTTTTAATACACTGTTCCTACTAACTGACACTATTTTTAAAATTTATTTCCTGTGGAAGTGGACATTTTATTCCATAATAGTTAAAATCCTCATGGTTGAATTTTTTTCTATCTAACATTCAGGAAGGGCAGAGCAACTTGTTGCTCGGATGTAAATACGTTTGTTGTCTTAATATTCAGCTTTTGGTGTGTCTGATGGATTTTTACTTGCAAATCTCAGAATGCTGTTTATCTGTGAGATCAAGAATTGGGAGCAAGATGTCAGATGCATAAAGCCTGCTGTACTTGTAGGAGAGATCTCCAGTACCAGTGGGAGGGGAAAACCCTGCCATGTGCACGTGCACCACGAGCAAACCTTCCCCTCCTCTGCTGTGGCTGTTACTGAGAGATGACTGCAAGGCCCTGTCAGTAACTCTGCCATCCCTTCTTGACACACTGGAGGGCATGAAAAAGGCAGGGCTGTATACTGAGAGAGAATTAGTAAGGTCACACAGGTGTGTTCTCAGCTTGCACAGGGAGGATCTCATCCAAATATTTCCTGGCTTTTGCATTTATTTTCCATTATTTCACTTCAGCTCCTATTTGTTGTCTTTTTTTCCCATTGATTCTGTTTTCATACTATAACCTCACATCTATTTCCTTTTTTTTTTCATTTCTACTTATGTCGTTGCCATCATTACTTGTCAGAACACCTTTGATTTCTTTCTCTTTAAGAACATTGACTTGTGGTGCCCTGGACCTCCACTTCTCAAAGTGCAGGCTTCAGAAGTGTTTCATCTGCCTTTTTCCATGATGAGTCATGATTTTTTTCAGGTGATGGTTCAGGAATATGCAATAACCAGCAGCACAATGGCTGCTGGGGCAGTAACCATAGAAGGAGTTTTGCAATCTTCTCTCAGTAGACAGTCACTGGGGAGGAAATTCCCCGCCCCAGATAGGGGTGATTTGGGCAGCCACGCTTGCAAAACAAGACAGTCATATTGGGCTTTCCTGAAGAACTACACCATTTCAGTCTTTTAGGAAGAACTAAATATAGATGTCAAAAGAGGAAAAATCAGCTATTTCAGCTGCAAATGCAGAAGAAACTTTGCACAACCAAAAGTTCTAAGTGATGTAATTGTGGAGGATTTTTGTTTGGTGTTTTTTTGGTTTTCCCCCACCCCCCTGTAAAGCAAGAGGTGTAATTTCATTGTCATGGAAATGCAACTCACTAAAGGGCAAGGTATGACAGCTGCCTGACACAGAGAAGGCAAAATGTCCTTCTACAGGTTTGAAAGCTTTTAAGTTGTCCAATATGGGATTTTTTTCCTAGGGTTTTAACATCCCTCTCTTTATTTTGTTAGATACTTAGGTGGATATGCTGGGGTTACTTTGTATTTCATCACACATATAAAACTCAACATGTTTTTCCTCCTCCTTGTTAGGCATTTTAAATAAGGACTTTAATGACAGTAATCAAAAAGGAGCATCCCTAGAGCAGACTCTCCTCCATTTATAGGCAGAGCACTCTGTCTCAAAATAAGTTCACCAAGAGCTTTTTTGCCTGGAGTGAGAGCCATGCAGAGCTTGCTTTTCCTTTCTTTGACATTCCATGCACACTCAAGGATATTGTTCTATTCTAGTATTTTAATTTTTGTGTTCTCTCCACCCTTTTCAAGCAAGAGACTTGATAAAATCCACTAATAAATTTCTTGTTCTGCAAATTATAATCCTGTGCCACAAGTCAACAGCCCTTTGCCTGAGTATCAGTGAAGCCCTGATATCAGTCACTGTATTTGAAAGCACTGAAGTCTTTTAACATACATGTCAAACAGCATCTATAAGAACATTTCTCTAGTGTTGTTCTATTTGCCAAATAAGGATTTTAAAGCATAGGTGGTATGTTTCTCTAAGTGTTTGTAAATAAGAGCACTCTGAAGACAACTGCTTAGGAGACATACCCAGGCTGGCCTCTCATCCATCCCTTGATAGTCTACGGCGGACTGAGTCATCTGTGCGTTTTCCTGATTCTTCACCATGCGAGCAATCAGTTCCCCAATGTCGCTCCGAGGAGCCGATCCATAGGAAAAGCCTAGGTTATCCTGGCACAGAGAATGGGAGAAAAGTATCATGCAGGAAGATGAGTGGTAAAAGATAGCCTAGATTACTTCTCTTTTCCCTCATTATGTCCATACTTATCTACAGTGATCAATAGCACCATTTGTTCTCCCACCTTTACTGCAACATCATACTCCATAAAGTATTAATTTTTTAACTTTTAAATTTACCATAATAAGTGAAGACAATCCGAGGCCATGTTGATAATAAAAAGTTAATTTGCATACTTAATATCTTTGACATGAAGTTTTGTGTCTTAAAAGAGTTGCAGCATCTCCATACTAACCTCGTTTCACTGGTTGAGGGTCCTGAGGGGGAAAGAGGTGCAAGTTTTGCTGATCGCAACCCTTCTTTCCACCTCCATGTTCTGCTTCTGTTTCCCTTTTGGCACTCACTGTTTGCTAATGAGTGGTCTCTAGTGGGGATTACTCCATCTCCTAGAAGTGGATGTTTTCTATGCGGCTTAAACCAAGCAGTTCCAAAGGTGGCATATATTTCATTACAAATGGAGAAGTCCCTCTCCTCTGCCATTTCTTATGGCTTATCTGCAAAGTTCATATGGACTTACATCAATGGAGCTGGCCATGAGGGATCCTCTGTCAATGGCATGTTTCATGATTTTATAGATATCTTTAGGGGCATCCTTTATCTCATAGAACTCTGTGACTCCTCCAGTGAAGTCCTCCATGGCTTCGGTGGTGTTGCCTCCTTTCAAAGCTTCGTATGATCCATGCAGTCTTGAAAAGAGAAAAGAAAAAGATTCTTTTACACAGATAAAGATACCTACCTACATATTTATATCCATCTTGTGTGTGTATAACTACAGCTATGTAAACACACATACTAAAAAACCCACAAACCATCTGTTTGGTAACTCACAAGTTGAAAGTTTTAAAACATGCCACCTGCACACATAGAAAAAAAATATATGCTGAAAATCAAATATAGATTCCTGACTGAGTAGCAAAACTTCCTAGAAAATATGCTCTAACCCATCCCCAATTCTGAGGCATGGGAAAAGGCATTGGTATATTCAGGTATATCTTCTATGTGCTTGTTGTAAATCCTGTATGCAGTGGTTTAAGCACCTCCCCAGTCACAGCCTTGCAGGAGAGCCCGGCACAGTCCCACAGTTTGCTTTACTTTGCATAGGCCTTTTCCAGGAGGGCACTCCAGAACTCGTTGCGCTGGGAGGACTTGGTAAAGACCAGCTGGTTGTTGTAGGTGGGTAAGCAGTCATCGATGACGACGTCCACCCACTCTCCATAGCGCCAGAACTGGATAAAGGCAAAGAGAAAAACCACCTGGATTGGCTTGGTGCAGGGAGGGGAAGCCTGGCTAAAAAGTCAGGCTGAGAGAGGAGAAATGTGGAAATTAACTGCTTTGTAACATGGCGAAAACTGATGGCCAGTGGGGGGGAGGCAGCTATACTGAATTCCCCTGGGCAAAGAGGTCCTTTAAGAGAACCAAAGGAAATGTGGAAAGTAATCAATCTTTTGTGAAAAAGAAGTTCTTCATTAACTTGTTTTGACAGGCCAGCTATTTGTGGGCCTAAAAACAGCTGCTCTTGCCAAGTACCCATGTGTCTGTGCTGGCTGTAGTGCTGCGTCTGAGCAGTGAGGCAGGACTGGGCACCTGTTGCTATTCCTTACACCCAGGACACAGCAATCTGCAAATGCTTCCTTGCTGGGTTAATGCTCCCTAATTGCTTTTATGGGCTGGCCCTTCTGTGACTGCCCTTATGGAAGAACTTGGGGTGAGGCAATTCAATCCCTTTCCCTCCCTGCTGTCACTTATGCTTCCAAACGGTGGAGAAGTGAGGGGTAAGAGTGTGCCAAGACCTCTAGGCTAAATATGTGGGCTTACCATTAGACGGAGGGACTTACCTGGAAGTGAAAGATGCCAGCATAGTTTTGTATAAAGGACTGGTCATGAGGTATGACTCTACAGAGTAGCTTTTTGTTCAGAGTCAGGCAAGCAATGGCAGCCAGAAACCAGCAGTTACCTGTAAATGAGCAGAAGCAGCAGACAAAATGAAGGGAGAAAGCAACTAGAATCAAAGGGAAAACCTGAAATACTGTAAAGTGACATGTAAATTCTCAGTAGAGCATGATTCTCCATGTGTTCTGCAGTACTTTAGCACTCTATTTGTGCTCTAGAAATGTTCATGGGCATTGTTGATGGCTGAGTATACACATTAAACAGATGATATTCCCTGTAATTTAGAAAAAGCCTAAAATCTGATGAGCACTGTTACCTGCATTGATTTCCCTGGCTCATGTGAATCTTTCACTGAAAGTTCTTGCCTAGATTGCTACTAAGCAGATAACAATTCACTGTAGAGAGAAGGAATTGGTAGATGTGTAGTGGTACACTGAGAGAGAGGATTTCAAATATTACCTTGGATGCAAAAGAAAATTAAGTGAGAGCTAAACTATGATGCAGACTTTAAAAAGTGCAGAGTTGAAGTAAGAATTTCATACCTAATTCTCCTTGGCAAATATCTGTTCTGTTGGCTCCACCGATAATAAACCGTGGATTCTCACAGATTTCCTGCAAAATAGAAACAGATGGATGAGCAGGAAAAGAATACGCTATGATGCCTGTTTAGCACAGAAGTAAAGGCATTTTTAGAACATTTTCCCATAGGATAGCTTGTGGATATCAAAACCTCTTGCACAGTTTTCATTTGCAGTTTCACTGTGAAAATGTTTTGAAATCTGGATGTTCCAGACTTCAGTCAGAATTTTCTCCATGTATCTACACGGTCTAATAGCTAGCCTGGGGAGCTCCCTCTGTACTGTAACGTGAAAACACATTACAATGAGAATAATTGGGAAAAATATTTTTTCGGGACAGTAATAAAAAACAAAAACACTGGAGGAGACAGGAGAGCAAGTAGGCAAAAAAAGCATCAGGAGACCAGATTAAATTCTTTTAAAATGATTTCATGGTGTCCAATTTGTAGTAACTGATATGCTGGGGCAATAAAAGGGTTGAAGAATGCATTTCGTTGGGAATGAACCCCAGCACTACTCCTGAAAATTAAAGGATCAGATATTTCATTACCAAAAATAATCAGTTGCTGGTTAAGAGATTTTATTCTTTTCCTTATGCTGCAGTATTTAATTGACAATGCTGCACAGATATCATTTGCCTCTGAGGACAGGAAGGTCTTCTTTTGTCCTGCACATTGCACAATGTGTTGGGTTTGTCAGTATTTATACTTGTACAGAATGGGTACAGGCATATGCTGTACAGGCATAAATAATGAAGAAATTTCTGCAGGGAGGGAAGGCAAAATGCAGCGAATGAGCTGGGACTATTGCAAGGTTACACAGCCCTTTTCTATACGGGGCAAAGAACTGTAATGTATAGGAAAACCAAGAGAAGAAGTGGGTACAACCTGTCCTACAGAGAAAAAAAAATTCCCTGCTTTATCTCATCTCTCATACTCAAATACTGGGTATGGGGAAGAATAAGAAGACACAACTTTTGGACTCATCTCTTATGAGGATAAGGAAAGAAAGATATCGCAACCTGAGGAACACTGTCCTGAGCAGCTGCAAATGGGGAAGAAGACAACGTATAGTTCAAGAGCCCAATCTGCTGAAAGATGTTGGGACTGGAGTGGGAAGGAGAAAGAAGAAGCAACTGACAATTGCTTGTGTGGCAACACACACAGGCAGCTGACGCTACCTCTGCAGTCTAAAGCTTTTTACACGTGTTATCAGGGTAGCCCTGGACTTTCCCAGACTCATGTTTCAGGTCCAGTAGTTTCACTTGGCTCAAACCCACTTTTTTTTCTCCTTCACAGTAATCAGCAGAATTGCTTTGATGTAAGTATTTGGATTAGTCATATAGCCAGACAGAGATCAACTTCTGCCACCCTGCCCACCACCACCACCTGCAGTCACTTAATTCTCCTCGAGGGAAGGAATGTAGAGATTGTCCTGTTATTTTGGGCCTTGGTCAGCTGTCCTGGGTCCAGTTCTGTCAAGGCAGATGTTTGAGATGCCTTCATGCTTTTCTCCACTCGCTTTGTTGAAAATGTTCTTCCTCACTTTGCTGTGGTGCTCTGCTGAAAACTAGTGTGAGATGCCAGGTTTTTGGTTTGCATTTTTTCCAACTCTATTATTATATTGTGGCTTGATCTTCAACTAGCTCTGAAATCCAGCATGCTGTGTTTTATTTGCGAGTAGTTGGGTGCTGCCTAGGTGTTTCCAAATATTAAATGTACAGCGACGTGTTGCTCAGAGCCATTTATTGCGTCTTGGTGTCATTTGTTTTGTAGGATGGTTGGTAAAGGAGGGAATCATGCAATTGTCATATGGCTTGGTTTAGCTATGACAGAAATGCTTGTCTTGCATTTCTTTATGGGTGCCAGGTGTGTTTAGTACACTTTGGATATGATTTTAATTTGTATTTCTCTAATTCATCTCCAGCTGTGCTAGTTGTGCTGAGTACAGCTGAAGTTGCAGAGAAAGGTATCAAGGTCTTCCAAGGCTGAAATACTCAGCAAAGCAAGATGACCTGGTGTCCAAGATGCAGGTGGTAGGTCTGTCCTTCCAGTCTTCCTGACTGAGCAAGGGATTGCTCTTCATCTCTTAGGTCAAGTTGTCACAGAGAATCCCAACAGGCTGCACTTCATTGATGCAATGATTCATCTAAAAGAGTCTCCTCTGATCTGAGTGCCTCAGACTGCCTTAGTACTATCCAAAGGACCTTTGTGTTGCACTGGGTTGATCCAGTTCAGACTGTAATTTCATTACAAAGAGTCAGTTACAGCAGGGAGAACAAAGAATCCTAGGAAAAACCTATTAGTGGTCCATGCTACTTTCTGGGAAGAGTGTACTTATGAGTCATTTGGAAAGGAGCACTGGAAAATGCAAATGCAGCATGCAACTAAAAATGGCATTTGACCTTTGTTATATTTTCATTAGCTTTTCTTCTGTGTCAGGAAAAAAAATCTGCCAATCAGCTTATACTGTTGCAGCAAAAGGCATTCATTCCTTTAAAAACTGCTGTTAATAAAGTATGGCATTCTAAGTAAATCCCCTAAACTGATCTTACCAAATAGAAGAAGGATCTTCTTTGGCCTGCCTAAGACAATTTGTAGCCTTGTTCCTCTCTCTTGGTCTCTTGTGGTCTAGACCATGCTATTAAATGGTTATGCTACACATTTCAAGGCAGAGCTCAACGTTGTCAGACACCAAGCTGGTTTTAGAGATTCTGAGTTGGATTATCCTCATCTGAAAGTCTTGCCTTGGTGGCACTAAATGCCGTCTCTGCTTTGTGGTATGACCTGCACAGGCCCACATTTTGTGATTACTAAATTCAATCAGCTTCACATGTGAGCAGTAGATGATGTGACTGACTAATTTTCATTCTAAACAAAATCCAACAGTTTGTTGACTTGATTTGATTTGTATTCATTATGACAAGAAAGCTTTTCCTCGTGATTTCCTGGTGATTTCCTGGCTATGGAGTGGATCACTGTAGGGAAGTCATTGACTCTGGTGGTTAATGCTATGACTTGGCTGTGAGCAAGGAGAATGACAATCGTGCATTTGAAAGCACAGTGTCACAGCAGAGCCTTCCTATCAATATCCTAGTGTCATTAGATCCAAACAGGACTGCAGCAGGACCTCTCAATACTCTGCATTATAATACAAACTTCTTCTCAGCCCTCAAAGATCAGTGACTTCATCCCTGCTCTCAGCTGTGAGAAATTACCACAAGCACCATAGTTGTGGGAGACACAGCCCATCACTGAGCTGGATATAACCTGGTGCAGGTGTGAACAGCTCTTTGGGCTTCTCTTACCTGCCGTGGATGAGCGAATGGTTTATATTATGTATTAACTGTGGGGGATTTTATTTCCCCTCCATGTACCTAAACCATGCTCATGCATACTCAGCAGAAACACTTGTAGAGATGGATCCTGCAGTCTTCACTCAGCGAAACTTTCAAGGCTGTCATTTGGCTTTTGCCTGAATTGAGTATTAGAAGGTCTTCTCTGTGCATTCATGTCGTGGTACAGCAGTCACAAGCCGGGTAGAATTACAAAGGCTTTTCTCTGCCCCCACGCCAGGGCTCCCAGCTGCCCTGCATGGCAGCTGCCCTTCTGTTGGTAAGGGACAAGACCAGTCCTTGTGCATTTGCTGCCCTCACTGCAGCAGAGGACAATCATTTTGGGAGGGGGCAGAGGAGGACCTGACCACTGGGTAGAGGAGCTTTGATACCAGTTGATGAGGTTACTTGCGTAAGGTGACTCAGGAAACCTGAGGCAGTCAGGAACAGGTCACCTATTTCCTGGCTCTCTGTTTTAAGTGGGATCCTAGAGCACATTGATCACTTGTTTATTTGCCGTTTCTGGGGTATGTGGCACATAAAATGCCACAGGGGAAGGATCTAGACTGGTCAGTATTAGGATATTCTCTCAGGACTTCTGAACTGTCTGATATTTTGTTTTCTTTTAGAATACTTCATCAAGTTTTACTCAACTATTGACCTGAATTTCAAAGTGATTAAAATTACCACTTTATAAGACTAGAGTTTATAAGCTAGTTTCTTTCTTTGGGGGAAAAAAAAAGCCATTGCAATTTAACAAGGATAGAACTTGTGCATGTCTTTACACACTGTTACAAAACATGGCCTGTGCAATTAAGTATGTGGTGCTTCAATGATTGCTTTAACCTCTTAGCAAAATACTCTTTAGCCCAGTACTACTACTTCATATTCATTTGACTTCATAAAGTCTTGACATGTGTCAAAAGAACACATAGCTTTGGTTCTGATATTTAGATTGTATTTTAAGTCTTACACGGTCCCCAGCTTATTGCTGCTACATGAATAGAAAGTACAGAGCTTCCAAACTTACATGTTAATGAGTGATTTAAAGAAATGTCTTTGGGATCAACCCTGGTGTCTGAACCTTCCCAATAACAAAGGCTTGATCTCTGCACACTTATATTAGACAAGTCTGAGGTTACATTGTGCGGTTTTTTTGATTTTGTTTTGATGCTTTCTAATATGCACACTTGCAGTCTGTCTCATGCACTGTACTGCTTCCCTCTGTAGAAATAGGGGAAATCCCATCCTTTTAGATGACTGACTCGGGGCTGTATTTAACTCATTCACACACTTTTCCAGGGGCTGTTGCAGCTGTGGTGATGATGAAGGAATGACAGGGCACATATGCACAGGGCACAGCAGATGGAGGACTCATTCTGGTCCCTCCATGTTGCTCATGTTGTTCTTGTGACAGCAGCACGTGGCCTTCCTCCACGTCTGTAAGAGCCACCCACAAGAGCTCCTGGTCTTTTGCTAGTGAGTTACACTCCTGTGGTCAGTTTTATCTATCACCACTGACTTTGCCACTGAAGCACAGGTTTGGGTGTAGGGGAAGTACAGCAAATATAAAAGAGGTGGCCAAAAACTGCCAGAGAGAGGGATCTGTGGAAGCTCCTCAGAAAAACATCCCCACTGTCACACAGGGGATAACAGTGGCCAAGGCAGTGTCCCAGGGGCTGCCTTGCTGCAAGGGAACAGCTGCCCAGCAAATTTGACAGGGCAAGAATGTAACTCCTCCTGTGGTAGGATGGGGAATCAGCTGGGAATTGAGATATTAGTCCTCTGCCAGTGAGAGAGACAGGCAAAAAAAAGATGAAAAAGAAGAGGAAGGCTGGCTGGGGAATACCTGCAAGACAGGAAAAATGAATGGGATTAGTAGCCAAGAGTGGGTCTTCACAGTGATTAGAACATCCACATTCATGGTAAGTGGGTAATATGCTAACTAACCTTTGCAAGTTGGATAAGCAATGCTGGGAACAACTGAATAAAAGCATGTTTCAAACCATAATCTGTCCTTTTATTTTTCACACATTAGGGAAACAGCAGAAGGCTAAAATAAAGTTTTAAGTAAGACAAGGTAGTGTTAAAAAAATTGAGCCTCAGCAAACCCAGTAACTTGTTGCAGAATGAGGAGAGTTTTTCTTTGGTAGTTTCAGACAAGAAAATCCCGGGCAAACCATGCATGAAAAAAATTAAATTCCCTGTCTCTTTCTACATATTTCATTCCATCTCTTTTGTTGTTGTTTCATTTCTGTTTATTGTATTTTAGTTATTACATATGCATTGTCTAAGCTTTCACAGCCCTAGCTAGTTATCTCCCAGGAGAGCACTAAGGAAATGTATTTCCAATTTATTCCGCCTGCTTCCCCCAACACACACTTTCTGCAAAACTGTAAGGTCAGGGTGGATACTTCAATTTACAGAAAAGGGCAGTCAGCAAACGTTACTTACACGCGGTCTTTTCCATTCGAACTTGACGGGGCTTTTCTGGCTGTAGAAGAGGGAGGACTCCTTTGGTGGGAAATCAGGATCTTCATAGAGAATGTTTTTCTCCAGGCATTTCTTGTGAAGCTCTTCATAGGTCTTCTCCTTTACACTGATAATGGGCTGATTGCGACTTATAATGGCAGAATAAATGCCCCCTGTGCCCCCCGCTGTCCCCTCAGTTGTAGTGCCAATAGTGGCACTGGGGACTGACCCAGTAGCTGTTTGCTGAGCCACCGCTGCATTTATGGCGGACGGCATGGGAATCAGGCTTACAGCAAACGCTGAAAGACAGCAGGATCTTGCAAACTGGAAGGAAATTTCAGAAAAGAGGAAGTTGCTGGGCAAACCGTCTTTTCTATCCGTTGAAAGTCTTCTAGTCAAATTTGCAAGCTAGAAAATTCCATGTGGCTTTGCATCCTCTCAAAGGACAGTATTTTGTCATCAGAAATTGGAATTTATTCCTTGATATGGGACAAGATGATCAGTTGGCTCACTCCTGTGTCTGAGTTGTAGTATCTACAAGCATGCGTGTGTGCCTGTCCTGTGCATGTAAGTGTCCAGAAGGGACAAGCTTTAACCGTGAAATCTAAAAATAACTACAGGCAAAGAGAGAGGGAAAATGAGAGGGAGGGGGTTAGCGAGATGGTGTCAGTCTTCTGTGCAGCTTGTGCTGCCAAGGCCAGGCATGTTCCTGGGACAGGCTCTGTGTGTGGGCTGACTCCTGGTGCGCACAGTTCATCTTTTCCTTAAGTAGTGAAACTGGAAGCTAAACTCCTGCTGGCTTGGGAACCCTATTTACGAAGCACTGCCAGGCAATAACCCAGTCCTGATACTCCTGAAGGAACTGTTGTACTCGACTTGTTTCTACCCTTTGTTGTAGAAAATATAGTGACAAATTTTTACTAGTGGAGAGGATTATCTGAAGACACACTTCTAACGGTGAAAAAAGTGGTAATTTGATGCTACTGAGGTCAGGTCAATACCTGCCAGCTGGGTTTGGTTTCTCTAGGGAGCAGCTTGGCAACACTAAGATTCACCTGGTAATAGGTACCTCCCATGAAAAAGGCAACCTTTTGTGTAGGGGCAGAAACGTTTATAATGAGCCCAGTGTGGAAACTGGGCCATTCTCTGTGTGTTAGGATAAACCAAAGTTAGAGGAAACATCTGACTCTGCACATGTATTTTGTCACACAACAGTGGGATAGGGGACAAATTCATAGCTTCTGTGAGAGAAAATCTAAACGCATTGCTTTTCTCTGTAACCCAATTCTTTAAAAGGTGACAATGTTTATATGTCAAGAAAAGCACCCTAGCGCCTTGTTTTTTCTTTAATTGGGAAGTCTTCAATCACAGGTTGACATCAGTTTTATTTTTGCCTAGTGATACTCATCTCTGGCTCACATACACATTGCTGACCTTCTGCCGTAGGGCTACAGTGTCTTCCAAAGCACTGATGATTTTTTTTTTCCTCAGCCATTTGCTCAGTTTACACATTTCAAATCAACAGTACAATGGACAAACTCTACAGCTCATTAAAGAAAACTCCACTGGGCGTACTTTTAAGGAAGGTAATATAGTTGGCAAGCTCTAGGAATATTAATCATCAGTCTTTTAGGCCATATAGGTGGCCTAAATACTCTTAACATGAATGGAAGCCTTCTTGCACCAACAGGGCAATTGAAAAAGACAGATTCAAGCATTTGTGAAAATGTGAATACAATTGCTTCGGGGTGGGTTCTCCAGATGCAGAATTGATGACTTCCTCATTACATTTAGATACAAGGATTGCCGGTCTCATTATTGACATTACTTTGCAGGATAGCTTGGCAGAGCCATGTGTCACTCTTTGCAGGATATGCAAGTAGTGAGATGCAAGGGCCTTTCACGGCACAGCTTCAGCAAAAATGCTCATTTTGCAGCCTGCACATATGATTTTTCTTTTATATTCTCCCTTTCTGCCCAATACAACAATACCTCTCTTGTATCTTGCATACAGAGCTCTGTTTCTGCAAGAACTGTCAGTAGTAGAGGTACATTTGACAAGCTCTTTGTGGGCTGCTGGGGAGGATCAAGCAAATGATTAGCAGTGGGTTTTGTTTGGGTCTTTTTCCATTGGGATGGTCAGCAAGTGTCAGGGTATGACCTACTGCTATTGGTAACAGATCAGCCAGTGTCTGCATATGGAATGGCAGGTGGGTACGCACTTCTCACTTCAAAGCCGATGTTGCTCTTTAGATATGTTCAGGAGCTACATCTGTTTAAAATACAGCTTCTCCCTTTCTTATTTTTTACTGGACAGATGGTTTTATTATGTAGGGGTTTTTTTGTTGAGAAAAAGTAGTTGCTAGTAAAAGACAAATAGTGTCTTTAAATAAACACAATTTTCCATAGAGGAGAATGATGTGCTGTCCAATACAAACAGAAAAAAAATTCTCAGGAATTAAATCCTGTGTGTGATGGAATTTACTGCAAGCGGAAGTACCCAAATAGCTGACTTGTTCAGATAGAGCAACAATGAATTAATCTTTAGTGAACTAATCTAAAATGTTAATATTGCTCTTTAATTTTTATGAAGTTTTCTCTCCAGTTGTTTTCACTAATTGAATTCAATTACTTCATTTGTAAAGATATACCAAAATTTATTTCTTCACTTATGGCATAAATATATGGAAAAGTATGTGAGTTACTACAAACAGCAATGTAAATCATATTCTTTGAAATTTATTTCCTCAGATCTAAAGACACAACTGCTAAGATTTTCAGCAACTAATACCTACTGAAATCCATAGAAGATAGGAACTTTATACCACTGAAAATTTGACCCATGAGTACTTACTATGGTGCAGATATGATACTGAGGGCCAGAGCATTAAAAGCTAGTCATTCACTTTAACCAGATACCCTTGGAAGAATACTCATTAGTGATTCTCAACAGTAGAAAGAAGGTTGGAAGGAATAAGGCATGTAACTCATTTCATTGTTACTTTATTTCACTTTCCAATGTGACAAATAGCAGTTAAAATGTGTCGTTAAAATGTTTCATTAAAATGCCCCAGACAATAACTATATCCTGTCAGAAGCACTACTATGCTTAAATGTAGTAAGAAATAATCAATTAAAGCTTAGAAGGTGATAGAAAAATAGGGTCTGTCTCTCTCTTCACAGATGTAAAAGATCTATTTCCTACTGTTCTACCTGGATGAACTCATCTGTATTAATTTCAACAGTATTTATGCTGCCAGTTCCTGGAGTGGAGGCTCACACTGTCTCCTAGAAGATGCTGACAAATAACTCTGCAGAATAAAAAAGGAACCTCAGGGTCTGGTGGGGAACAAACTACGCTTGAGTAGGCAAGAGCAGAGTACTCACAGTTTGTGCTCACACTTGCTATTCTCAGAAATCTGCTCTGCAGAGGACAAACAGCAGCAGATGGGAATGACTGCCTAAGCTCAGGGGGGACTTAGTATAGCTGGCAAAAATAGTGATCATCCTTGTCTGTTTCCTATGACTTAGTTTACTGATCTTTTTAGAAAATACTTCTTTATCTTACTAAAAGAAATTAAGTAAAAGAAATTAAGTAAACTAGAAAGCCAGAAGAATCAGAAACCCAACTGATGGCATGTTCAGATTTGACTCAAAGCAGAACTGGTTTTCAAATAAAATAGTTGACAAGCGCAGCAAATGGAAAGGCAAACAAACTGTGGAGCAATGGTAGCCTGTGAAAAGAGATGCCTAATATGGAAAGGCCTGAGGGAAACAGGCAGGATGTAGTGGATGTGGGACTCACGATGTCTCTGCTTTGCAGGGAAGCAAGCATCAGGACACACCGGTTCTATTTGCCGAGATGGTGGGAAAAGGAGACAAGGGAACATTAGGCTGAGTTGTAACAGAATGGAGGAATAAGCATAAAGTGGGATGGCTAAATGCAGAATTAATACCATTAAAATTTGCTTCCTAAATGCCTAGTTCAAATCTCAGCCAGATACTAAAAACTGACATTACTAAAACTTGTGTAAAGGAGGCCAAACCTTGGCAGGAGTTGGAAGATGTGGAAAAGCACAGCTGCTTCACTGGGCTGGCTTTAATCAATGATGCTCAATCATCAGTGCCAACTCTTTCCTAAAAAAAGACTTTTTAAAAGTAGTACTTGCAGATGGAGGGGAGCAATAACAACACGGAAAATGTTTCTGTGTGAGTACAGCTGCTATCCTAAGCCAGTAATGCACCTATGAGGACCTGTGCCTTTTTGAAATCCAAGTTTCAAAGCTGGCTGTTGGAGAGCCTTCTGCACTGCCACATTACTGTATTCTACTATTGCACAACTGACTGGCACGACCTACCCAAACCTTACCTCCAGTGCCTGAACTGTTTGGCAAGCCTGTTGTTTACTTTCCTGTAAAGACCAGCTAATTTTCTACTGTCATAAGGACTAGAAAGTGGAAGTGTCTGTGATCACACTGGGTGGCTCCTTCTGTGTTAGTTTTCAGAAGGCAGCTTGCAGGCAGAACTCGGGTGATAACCTCTGTGTCTGTCGTATCTCCTGATGCTGCTTGTCGAACTGGCCCAGATCTCCTGAAGTGCACCAGTCTCTGAATACTGGGATTTTCAAATACTTACATTAAGCTCCATGCCAATGAGCCGCAATCTCACCCCATCCATTCATGGTTTTTATTGCAAACGAAGGCAGAACTGAAGCTTAAAGCCTGACTGAAGCTAGCCTAGTGCAAATAGTATTTAGCTTATTTCCCCAAAGATACAATCCTAGTGCTATTACTTTTTCTGAATAGGAAAGTTATCCAAATTTAAATTAGTGCTTTAAAAGAAAAATAGTAAGAAATGTTAGTTTGGACGTGTCAGTGGAAAATATATTTGTCGATTTGACTGGATTCTAGTGAACATTTGAAGTCCTCCCAGTTTTTCCTCTTCAGCTTCTCTGAAGAAGTTGCGTCTCCTTTCAGCTGATACAGATCTCCCAGTCAACATCAACACTCAGGGCTAAGTTTTCCAATGTGAGCGCAGAGGTCTTCATATCGTATGTGAAAACCACTTCTTTTTTTTTCCCATCTGAACAGGACAAGAGAGTTTACTACTTAATTTAAGAAGAATCCTTTTGAAACACAGTTACACATAACTCCCTCCAGTTTTTAGTTCTGACTGTCCCTGCCACTGGTGGAAAGGCTTGATTAAAAAAGAATAGAAGTCAGATCTCCCCAGCATACACATAAGAATGCAGTGGAATTAGAAAGAAACTATTTCTTTTTTTTTGATCTTTCAAACTATGGTGTATCAAACTATGGAACTATTCAAGGATTTTTCTGAAAAAAATAACCCTGGTTTCTGTATAGGCTGTCCTTCAAGCACTCTTGACAGGTGGGGGCAGAAAGTCCATTTCCCCATGACTCTCAAAGTGAAGGGACATGCTTGTAAAGCAACCAGAAACCATAAACCCTTTCTGTAGATGCTACTGCCTATCCTGCCCATGCCTACATGGGACCCCTCACAACTTCTAGAGATCCCCACATAGTTAGGAACTCCAGAGCTTTTGGATGAGCATGGAAACAGAATAGTAAATCTGGGTTTGTCTGCAAATTTCCTGTTCTAGACTGGGCAGGTTGACAGAACTGAGCAAATGGGCCTTCATTTGAAATGCCATCTCTGGTTATGTTCTGTGCAGGACAACATCGTCTGCACTTGTTAATTCCAAACCACTTTTACTGATGTTATCTATTGCCTTACAAAGCCAGTGTTCTTCAGTTCTGCATGTAATATTAGTGGTGAATAGCTGCTGTCTCCTTTCACTGAACTCTGTCCTTGATATCAAAAATGTAGCAAAGAAAACTAATAAAGAGGCTTTCTATGCTGTAACACTTCCTTTACAGACCTGTCAGTTTGACACCTCTAGTGAATGGCAGCAGAGCGACAGAATTTCAAAAAATTGTAGTAAAATAGATGTCAGTTCATTACCCTTGGAACTGGCTGTCACAAAAGTGGGTTGCTTTCCAAATCCCAGAACTATCACCCGTTCAACTACACATGCAGTGTGGTATTGTCCGCTTTCATCTGTGCACCTAAAAAAAGAACATTATTTAATAGACATTAATTTCTTTGCATCAGTATAAGTTCAGTATCACACAAATATTATTACTTCAGTCTCACCCTGCAAGTTCCCTATCCTGGTTTTCTTTCCTCTACCTTTCTCCTAAAAACAAGTTCAACTTTCTGATTTTTCACTGCATATCAGATTTCATGATGTCAGAAGAAAAAAGTTTGAGAAGCTATTTTATGGCAAAAAGCATGGCTTTGACAACCAGAAAATTTCTGGATTTCAGAAAACAGTAGTTAAAACCCTTAAGTATAAATGTAAAGCTAATTTTAACATTTTTTTCAAGTAAGGTATTTCAATCCGAGACAAAATCATGTTTAATTTTGTAACTAATTTAATTTTTATTAAAAAGCTCTAAAACAACTCAAAATGAAAACTTTTTTGTAGTGAACAGAATGTTTTATCATTCATCTCAAAATGACTTTTTTTCCAACTTCTAGACTTGCTAGCAATTTAGCAACATTTTTCTTTCCTATTCTGAATTTTTAAACTTTTCAGATTACATATTCCAGATAAAGAAATTTGAAGTATACTTATAACCACATTATCCAAGCTAGACTAGTTTTGTTCTGTGGTAAATTTTGTAGCTTTAGGACCACCTCCTGCATATTTTTGAATGCTGAAGAACTAAAAAATGCCTGTAGAGTCACCATTTATGCACTACACAGCCCTATGTGCAATGTACCTCAGTAGTGTGTTACAGTGACATATTGGGCATTTCTTTCCTTACAAGCAGCTAAGGATCTTTTTAGCTTTTAGGTTTTGTCACTGAGCCTTTGCAGATTGTATCCCCTTCTGCCTCTTTCCAAGTGCTTTTCTTCGTGCTAATATATGTGGTGAATTTCTTGATTACTTTTGGACACTACAATGGTGTGTGTTTTTGTTTCCCAGACAGAAGCATTGAATACCTCAAGTTTGAAGGGGCATATAAGAATCAAGCCCAACTTCCTGCTCCTTGCAGGACTACCTAAAACTAAATCATATGACTGAGAGCACTGTCCAGATGCACTTTGAACTAGAATGGGCTTGATGCCTTGGCCACTTCCCTGAGGAACATGTTCCAGTGACTGACCACCCTCCCAGCAAAGATTATGTTAGAAAATAAATTTTAGAAAATACAGTCAAAGTGTTGCCTACTTGCAAATCTCCCGGTTTATCTTCTTTTGTCTCTCTGATAGGCTTTACTCTTTTTAGTGACTTTCTTTATATTTTAGTAGATCTTCAAAATCCCTAGTTTTACTAGACTGAAACAATATGAGACAACTCAGTATTTCATGTGTTGCTGCCCTCAGACTTACGCAGAACGTTGTTTACCTCTGCAGTCTGACGATGTATTCTGCACACTCTGGGACTTCACTAAGCAATAGATGAAACTAATACTGGTACATTTGTAAGAAGGCCTCATAAACTAGAAAAGGCATTTCCACTGACAGTGTGTTGGTGGCTTCTGTCCATAATTGCTGTTACCTGGAAGAGAGAATGTTCTTGTGGAAAGTGAATTTCCGATACAGGAACTGCTTCTTGTGGAGATATTGAAATGAATGCCCATCATCTACGTAGAGCTCACCTATGGCACAGGCCTGTGAAATATGCCAGATGGAGCACAAATTAACAGCAGCTTCTAGTGTTGCATAATGAAACTAAAAACGTCTCACTATATGTTATGCTTCATATTGAAGGTGTGTGTTTATTTTTCTTTAGCAACTTGTATCTCTGGAAGGCTCAGGAAGTCCAGCTCTGAGAGTGCTGGACATCCTGGTTTTGTAAACTGATGTGTGTGTCAGGTGTCACCTCATTTATTAGAAAAGACAGTTGTACAAAGCTCCCTCTCTGTGCCCAGGAGGAAATTTGTGGTCTGCTTATTCTCTGCTCTTTCCTCCAAGGGACTAGACAAGGGCTGAAAAAGGTTAGAAAAATGTTCTGCCTCTGCTATACTCAGTCTCACTTTGAGGGAACAGTGGGGGAGAGGTGAGAGTCCCCTCAAATAGCAGAAGTGGAGAAGAGCCATTGGGCATTCAAATGTAGATGCCGCTGTGCTGACTGAACAGGTAGAAAGGGCCTACAAAAGTCAGATGGAGCAGAAGATATCTTTGTAAAATGGGAGCACTCTCTCAGAGTACCTCTGTGTCTAAGGCCACGTGGAGTTCATAAGATATATTTATCATCCATTCAGTGGATTTTCCAGCTGTGGTCTTCAGAGGTATCACAGTGCCTCCCCGCTGGAACACAGGAATCTGCGAAAAACAAGTCCAGGGTAGAAAGGTTCCCATATAATTTTAACAAGGATCAGGCATAACTGAAGTTTGCTCAAAACTTAGAAATGAAATTTTACCACAAATATATAAAGAAAATTATTCAACCAGCAATGGGAATATTAGTAATCTTCTGTATGTGTACAAACAAAATAATTTTGCTTGGAAAAGTCACCTTTATATCCCCTCACTTTACCACCAGGACACAGTAGTATTCCATCTAACAATAAAGGAGATGGGACTTTTCTACAAAAGCTATTTTAGATTCTATTTCTACAAGGAAATTGAAATGTCACTGTTCTGATTCTGAATATTGACAAAACAAAAACTTGGGTATTTTTTCTGCTCCATGAAAGTAGCATTTTAAAACAAAAACATACGTTCTCCAGTGTTACTGGGATCTTCACAACGCCTGCATCTTCCATTTGTTTAAATTTTCTGAAATCATACCAAATCTAGAAAAAGTGAAAAAAGAATGAGTATGACATGCCAAGATCTATTCCCTCTGCACCTGCAGTTACTCTCCTGCTTAACCTGTCACTTTTCCCTAACAATCTATTTGATATGCAAGAAAAAGCATTTACTTTTTAAATTAAATGACCTTCTGGATGGAAAGAATAAATTCACATTTCTGAAGCACAAAATTCATCTGATCTTTTCTGCAGTTTGCAGAATGTCTTGTATGTCTTAAAGCATCTGTGTGCTTTAAGACATACTTTGAAGTGCAAAACAATGAAACACTCTTAAAATTTTTTTTAAAATCTAGTTCTTGAAAAAGCATATTTATATTGAAGTGAAAATTAACAACAAGGTTGCTAATAACGGGTGAACAAAAGAGAGCTGTATCTGAATCTTCCATGCACCACACATACCAGCAGGTTTAACTGCTTTAAGTGTGCCAAGCAGTCAATTGCCACAGAGATCTTGATAAAAATATTTTTCTTAACTTGTTTGGAAAGCCTAGTCTGTTTTTCTCTTTATACTGAGAAGAATTCTAAGTGTCCTCAGGTGCATTAGTGGAGTCACAAGGCTCTGCATGGTCTCACACACTCCCTTTTGCTGCTTACTCTCTAGAGTCTCAGGCTATCCCTTAGCAACTATTTTCCCCAAATTATTTCCCTTCCTCCACTTTCAGTTGTTGTAGCCAAATGCTCTTTGTAGAAGTGGACCACTGTGCCATCCTGTGGATAAATACTTTTACTTCCGAGAGGAATTTTTCTCTGTATGTGTCAGTCTTTGCTACTCATGTCCCAGGCTACTGAGTCTTCTCTTTCCTTGTTAAAATTTTCCCTCGCTATAGATTCCCTCTGATTTCCTTATAACCTTTCTTCAAAGTTCCCTTTATCTCCACATAAAATGAGAAGTTTAACCCCAAGAGAAATACATAAAAAAAAGAAGTTGACAATTCAGTGAAGCTGTTTTCATGGTGATTGGTGAGAAGCAGCAAGCCTTGAGGGGAGATTTAAATTAGAGGCGACATGAGATTTGTGCAGCAGCTCTTGGAAAAGCAAGAAAGTAAATTTACTGTGAGCCCAGCATGCAAGGCATCAAGATGGCAGGAAGGGTTCAGAGTGGCACAAAATGGCCAGCCAGCACTTGGCACAGCAGCAGTGCTCAGCAGTTACAAGATGGGGAGCTGGAAGGTTTATGTATTAAATACTTCTTTGGGCTGAATAGCTGAGCAATGCATATTGCTTACCTCCTCTGATCCTGGAAAGAGAACACTCACTGTCTTCGCCTCTTTCTCTGTGACTGGATGCACCAACAAAGCATTTCCTGGAGAAAAACATAAACATGGCTGTGGTTCCCAAGGCTACATCTCCCCAGAGCAAAACCTGTGTGCTCTGGGGTTGTCAGCCTCCCACAGCCACTTTAGGAGCTTGCTTGGGCATGTCATATGCTTAGGCTTCTCTACTGAAAACATAGGCCTGTGTAGGGAGCTGATGGCTGACTGACTTCAGCAGCCAGCCATATCGGAGTGAAAACCAATCATGTTCGGGTGGTAGTTGTTTGCTACTGCCATTTTTGAAGCAGACTGTGGTCTTAGCTGCTACAGTGAACTTGATATTTCAGGTCAAAACCAACCATGTTTTTTCAAAGTGACTAGTGAGATAAAACTCTGGTTTTGCATCTCCTATGTTTCCTATTTTCAAAGTGCTCTTAAAATTTGGTCCCTTAAAGAGGTCTCAAGTTCTATATTCAATTATAATATTTTTTTTTTTAAATCTTGGGCAGAGTTTTTATGTGTTCTTTTTGTCATGCAACACCTCAAAAATATTTAACTCAAATTCCAGAGAATAAGACACCTGCTTACCCAGCATGTACTCATTTTCCACATCAAAAGTTTCCATCTTCCCTGGAAACTCTATCCAGAGAGACCTGTAGAAAAGAAAGATAGTCAAATTCAGTTAAATTTTCCTCTCCAATCAATCTGTTCAAGTCCTTCTGGCATTTTCAGGCTTCATTTTCTCCCTCTCTTTACAAGGTACAGTTATCAAGAACTGAAGACGGCACGGTCCTCTTCTGTGCCAGTGACTCGAAGTACTCCTTTGAGTCACTGATGAGAGTCCCCAATACAACATGAGTTAAGACACTCCAATATACCTATCTTTACATCCTGTGGCCTCATTTTCTTCCCTCCTGCCTTCTTCCTTACAAACCTGCACTACATCTACCTTCCTTTTAGCAAAGGAGAGATGAACGAGCCTTTCTGTCACAGCCTGCCAGCAATGCTGGCACCTGATGAGCTACTCCCCACGGCACAGTCCTTCCTGTTCTCAACAGCTCACTGCTGCTTTTATAGCCAGTCTCCTCCTGCCCATGCCTGAAAAACCTGCACCAGAAGCTCATTTTCAGTCTTTCTCAAAAAAGGGTAGTGCAATAACCATCTGGTTATGGAACAGGAGTTGTATACTTCAAGTCTGAGAGATTAAGACAATAATACCTCGTTGAGAGACAGGATGTGTTTCTTTACACAAAAAGCCTGGCTCACTTGCTCACTCACAGGCATTCACTTATTCACTGTAGCCCTGCTAATGAGACACATTTTCCACTCTGCTTGTCTCAGTGAGAAAAATATCATGCTTCCCCTCTAATTCTGTACCTACTGCAGCAAACCTAACACAATAGATGTGTGATTTAATATTGTGGGCAGTTCACACGTCAACAAAAGCTTCATTTCAAGAAAAGCAGAAACCCACTGTCTATGTCAGTGCATAAAACAGGTGCATTTACACCTACATACATGCAGACAGACAGACACACTATATCTGTAATGCAAATCATCTTCAAAACTCAAGCCACTCAACCCTTGTCAAAAAGACCTTTACGTTTTTAAAACTTAGGAGATGTATCTGCGTAACAATAAGTAAACGTACACGTGGTGCAAAAGAACAGTTCTAGGGCAACCTCAAAGACACAGAAATCAATACCAGGGAGATTAATGACATTCATCTCTTCCTGAAAAAATTGCTGCATTCAGTTCCATTGAGACACATTCTTAAGAGGTTAGAAAGCAAATATTTATTTTCTAATTTCACTTCTGTTCTAGATTGTTAAATTCTCTACTAAAAGAAGCATTTTAAGGAATACTGCAGACATAAATAATAAAACTACTAATATGAAATAAGCTTTTATAACAATAACAATTAAGCCGTAATAAATATTTTCATAAGGGGCAAAATGGCATTTACATTTTTAAGTCATCAAGTTCAGAGTCCATTAAGCACTGCTTTATGTGCTGGTTGGACTACTCCATAATGTTCTTTATCATGATGAGAAGTTTGAAGTCCATAGTACTTTAAAAACATGTTTAAAGACTGTGAAGTGTTTATTGAATTAGTGTGTTCCACGTGTCATTTGGAGAAAACTCAAAACATAATTTTCCTCTGAGAACCCTATCAAAGCTTGCAGAACGCATGAAAATAGAACTCAGCAGTATTAGAATTTTTGTGTGGTCTTCGCCTTTTTAATACTCGAATAAGTAATTACAGAAGTAAGAGATGGTAATTTAACTTCCCTTCTCCAAGTAAGTTCCTGAAGATACCCCCTAAACCTCCTGACTTTTGCTCTTACCTCATGACCGGTTCGGCCGCCGTGTGTGCCCGATAGAACAGAGTGTATAAGTAGGGCAGGAGGACGTAGCGCTCTCTAATGGCTTTCCTGATGATCTGGGTGTTCTTCTCCCCAAAGAGCCACGGTTCGCGCCGTTTGCTCTCCATGTTAGAATGACCTCTGAAGAAGGGCTGGTAGGCTCCAGCCTGATACCAGCGAACAAGTAATTCTGGTTCTGGATCTCCAATAAACCCTCCCACATCAGCTAGATATTGCGCAGACAAATAAAAATACACATTTTTGGAGATTGTTCTGGAAAATGTGAAGCTCTCCTCTAACAAACATTCCAAGTGTATAAATCCATGCATTTCACAGTTTGCTCATGTTCTGCTGTTGGGCAGCTGCTTGCCCAAATTAGACTGAAAAACTGGTGCAACAAGTTATGCTTAAAAAAAAAGATCTCAAGAGAGCTTTTGAAGGCTGAGTGACTTTCCCAATGACAGAGGACTGTCACGTGATGCTACCACCCGAGGACTGCTGCTCCAGATGGGACACAAACACTGCATAAAAGTTAGTGGAGAAATGATGGTGAGAGCCAGGTTTCAGGCTTCTGAAACCAGACTAATCTGTGAACTCGCCTGGAAATGCACTGGGCTGTTGAGCTTTCCACTGTCTGTCTTGAAGTCTACCTTGGGAATACAAGCATGGTGTCACTACTTATGCTCAGTGAGAAACACATTACCTCCACAGAATGAAATCCCTGCCATGTTGATAGTAAGAAGCATTGGAATGGATATTTTCAAGTAACTCCACTCTGCTGTGTTGTCTCCAGTCCACACTGCCCCTGGAAATACCCGGTTTCAGCATTAAGCAGGAAAATTAAATGTATACCTCAGTTTATGGTTGCAGTTAAGGAAAAAAGACAATAATAATCATGAACTACTGGTGAATTGCTGGACATTGCAACTTTTCTTTTTCTTTATACATGCATGCTCCTGAAGTTCGCAATAAAAGCAGGTATTGGTTTGTCATAGGACACAGGTTGCTATTCTGCCTTAGACTGTACACACTTTGCCAGCCTTTCCTGATTTTTTTAATCACTTGCACTCTTAAGAGCTCACCACATCAGTTTTTCTAAGACAGTTTCTGTCCTTCTAGGCTACTGTACACCAAACTTAATAGACCAAAGCAACAAGGAAGGCATCCAGCTAATCCTTACTTACCATACTTCTGTGATCCAGCAAAGAAAGATCGTGTGAGGACAAATGGTCTCTCTTTTCCTGAAGAACGTCTGATGAGTCCTTCTGCAGTTGCCATTTGCTGAAAATCATGAATATAAAAGTTAGGAAGACAAACTCTTTAATTAGGGTATTTTCTAGAGTGTCTTTTTAGCCCTTCTATGGCAGAAAAATTAAGAAATCTGTAGCCATAAATAATACCTATTATTAAAGTAACACATTCTTATTAGAATATACTTGAACAAAAAAATTATTACTATTTTATAGTCACAGCCAATGTAATTTACATTATTATGGTAGAAAGGCACAGATGTTGTCACATTTTCTTGTGACTAATCACAGTTTATTTCAAATATTGCAATATCCAGCACAGCGGAGTTTCAGTCCTTGATGAAGGTTACAGAATACCTACTACTGTGTAAAGTACCACATCAGACATACTCCATGAGAATAAGTGCTGTTTGAGGCTCCAGATACTTTACCTGGTAGAATCCGTAGAGGTTGTGTACTTCCCGATGCTCCCAGTTGTTGTAGTGTACAGCATCTTTCTGCATTGTTAGTTCTGCCCCTTTGAAGACTGAAGGCTCATTCATATCATTCCATACAAAGAGGATATTAGTGGATGCCTGTTACACAGGGTTGCAATTAGGTCATGACAGAGCCAATCTTGTGATTTAGTGGTCATCTCAAGTGGGTGTTAGACCAGTCTGGGGTATGAGTAGAAACAGCAGCAAAAAAGCAAGACTTGGTAATTACACTTCTGAGGTCACTTGAAAGCTGCCAGTCATTCATCTCATCTCTCTTAGAGGCCCTTCTAGTCAGGGTAGCAGCCTGCAAGCCCACTTGATATTTGCAATTCTCACAAAACTCAGTAGGCGCTTGCTATTCCTGCCTTCTGGTGAGGGAGAAGAGTCAGGGAAAAGAAAAGTATAAAATAGCCATGATGAAAAATCAGAGAAGGCCAGAGGTGAAAAGCTAGAGAAGAAAAGCATGGGCAACATGGGAAATATCTACTATGCATGTCTACTAGGGAAGTGGTTTCAACAACTCTACTGCAAACCAGACCTTTGGGGCAGGGTGAGAGGAACTGGAGGTGTCCAGCAGGGGTCATCCAGACACTTTCAGCACTAGGCAGGAAGGTCAGTATGAAGTGACAGCTATGTGAGAGCACTCCCACATTGCTCCTTGTGTGCTATCATGGTAGTAAGGGCTGGAACAGCAGCAGCTGTTTTAGATCGCAAGTTCTTAAAATACCTGCAGTTTGTCCCTTCTACTACTGCAACTAAGTGAGCATGTTCACTGGTGGCCTATGGGTTCCAACTGTCTTAGTGTAGGTAAGTCCATGGAGAAAATCCTTCTGTGGTACTTCAGCTCATCACAATATATTCCTCTACACTACAGTAATAGAGCTACAAAGGCCAACAACTTGCTTAGACAGTATCTTCTCTCTTTTCTGCCTTTTCAGGCTTTCTGGGATATGTAGATCAGAGCAAGTAAATACAAACCTTGTATGTTTTGAAGGCAAATTGATCTGCATACCATTTTCGCACTTCAGGATTGGTGAAATCCAGGTAACAAGAGGAACCTGTGGATGGGGGAGACCCCGATTATTTATCTGATTTTAAGAACATTCTCTTTGCACCTAAATATAATGGACTAAATCGACAATGCTTTTCATAGGCGGCAATAATATAGTTGCTATTTTTTTCTGAAATAAAAAGACAAGAGCAAATTCCAGGCTGACTTGGAACTCTACACCCTTTGCCATGTTCTGCAGGTCAACACATGTAGATTGTGGAGGTCTGAAGCACAGAACCGTTTAAGAATGACTACTAGCAGTCTGAAATATGTTCACATATGAACAGGAAGTCAGGGAAAGACAACATCCCTGGTATTTTGAGCTCAAACAGGAAAGTGTCACTGAGAAGCTGAATAACTACATTCTACCATGCTACTAGAAGTTGTAATATGTCCTTGATTTTTCCCATAGTCATTCCTTTGCCAGAACTGTGAGTTTCCTGTCTGCAAAGAAGAGGGACCACCTCGTTTGCCTCCCCACAACGAGATCTCCTCATGAAAAATAACATGTACAATCATGGTATTATTATTGAATCAAAGTCTCCAGGATCAAGGTTCACTTAATTTCATCCAGCCTACATAAGCTGTGCTCACTGCAACAGACCAGACCACATCTCTGTATCTAAGACAAACTGGCTGTTCTCATCAACAAATCCAACTTCTTTTGTTCTTGGCACTGGGACTACCTGCAGATCCAATAGATATAACAGAGGTAGCTATAAAGCTGAGGCAATTAGAACATGACTATATCAAGAAACCACAAAGTATTTGAAATTAGTAATATTCACTAAAAATGCAAGGAATATAAAAATTTGATTCCGCTTCTATAGATCCCAATTAAACTGTTCTTCAAAATTTTTAAAATAAACAGCTTGAAATGTAAAGACAGTGTGTTTTTTTTACCTGGCCAACAGATGCCCTCAAAATCTTGCCCATTTCTGTCTTTCACAAAATACCCCTTGTCTTTTGCCTGTGAATACAGGGTATACGAGGGATCAACCTTAATATGTGGATCTACAATGACGACAAGCTGCCAGGATAAGAAAAGAAAATGCATCATTAACATCAACTGTGCTTAATAAAACAGTAAGAGTTCACTTTTGATAAAAGGCAAAGAACGATTTCTTCTCAGGTAAAAAAGATAGCTGTGTCACTAACTGTAAAAACCAGTTACCAGCTTTTGTATATACTGTGCTAGACATATATATAAGAGCTGAATTTACAGAGGGCATGAGCTCACACTCATACCCCTCTAAAAAAAAGGACAAACCCCATTGTATCAGTTAAAAGCAAGTACCCCAATCCATAAAAACGCTATGTTTAATTTACTGCTGTATTCTGTGAATGGGAAAATATCTGACTTCCAAGTTCATGTACCTGCTTAAAATCATATGCCTTAAGACATTTAAATATATTTTAGTTTGTGTAGCATACAACAGCAATAGGTATTGTATTTTGCAGTTACCTTCTGCTGCTTTGCTTTAGAGCTGAGAAAGTAATATAGCTCTAATTGAGAGATTATAAAACACGAATGCTGTTTCAACATTCATTGATTTTTGGCAAAGATCAAGCATGAAGCAATTCTACAACTTTAAGATACTGCCTACATGTTAATACCTCTATAATTCCAAGGAAAATATTTTAGCTGTAAAAACAGAAATACAGAAACACAAAGAAAAGCTGAAGCAACCACAGCAACTATTAATGGTGAAAGCTCACATTAAGAAGAAAAATCTTCTGCTGTGTCCATCAACAGCAGCACTGAGCTGCTTCTCTTAGATGGAGTTTCACATGGGTCAAACTTAGCCAGATTGTCAGGAAACAGAACAAACTACAAAATAATAAAATGGCATGGCGAACTGAATTAAATTAGATAATTTGCATGCTGAAAGCATCACCAGATGCCATCAGATGGCAACACAGTCTGATTTACTCTGTTGTAGTTAAACTGTTTCCAGTATCTGAAGTACCCTGGTTAAAGCGAGATTGAGTAGATCCACACTACAGAGAAATATTTTCTTTCATCCTGCTATATTATTTACCTTGCGTTTTTTCTTCCTGAGATGTTCTTGCATCTTTCTGGGGTTTTGGAATTTCTGTTTGTCCCAAGTAAAATATCTCTTGCCATCTGTGTGCTCTATGTCCAGCCATATCACATCGTAAGGAATGTCATGTGCATCAAAGCCAGCATCCACTGCCTTGACATCTTGCTCATCCTCATAATTCCACCTGCACTGATGATAGCCCAGAGAAAAAAGTGGAGGCAAGGCTTGAGTGCCTAGAAAAAGTACATGAATGAAGATAAAACTGTTAATGTCCTTCAAAATTTTATCTAGAGATTCTAGATATCTGCATGTCTATCTGCATGATATCTCTGCTACCTTCACTAAGGGGCACACTAGACTGTTAGCTTTCTCTAGTCTCCGGGACACATTACTCCATAAAGTCAGTCTTTCCACATTATAAGGTGGCCTGTCTTGATAGTGACTGGCAGTTCTAGTCCCCTGTGTTTCACCTCTTCATCTAAGGGTGCAGTTTCAGATAACAGTACTTATGCCGGCTTCTCAATTAGAGGCAAGTTTGATCAGCTGCAAATGCTAGGGAAAACAAGGATGGAGGCCTGTCTTCACAAGGCATGAGCCTTTGATCTACACTGCAGTTTGGAACAACTGGCCTCCTGCACACAATGGGCTAGGTAAATATTGACCCACTCTCGGGTACAGCATGTTCCTCAGAGAATCTCCTGGGTAAGTGTGCCATACTGACTCCAATGATGTGAGTTAGTACCTGTCAATTGTGCAAACTGCTTGAAGATATCAAATGCAGTGGGCCCCATCAGCAGGAAAACATCAATGATCCCACTTTCTGACATCCAGCGTACATCAGTTAGAGGCACTGCTCTCTGCTTAGCAGTCTCTGCAGCAGATCTGGATGGAATGTGCTTAGAAGGAAACCAAGGTAAAACTGAATCTCTCTCTCTCTCAAACTTTTACTCAATGAAGAAGCAAAGAGGGAAACACACAAAATTCACTAACACATACCTGGCAGGTATTAGGAATACACACTGAATGTTTTTTAGACATCCTTCACAAATCCTTTACCTTGCATACTGCTTATACAAAGTACAAGGAATGAGGAAAAAATGGGTAAGGAGGGGCAAAATAATTAAAGTGTCAAAAAAGAAAAATTAACCACATAATGCAGTGCTGGAAAAGCAAGATTTGCTTTTTCATCATTGTTTCAATTTTAGCAGAATTCATATGCGTGTGTTTAAAGAATTGAGTAAGTTTCTTTCCTGAACATTTTATGTTTCTTGAAGGTGCATTACATTCCTCAGAAGAATGAGCCTGCTAAGCAGAAATGCGTGGCAATTCCAAGAATTTAAACACTCATAAAAATTCCCCCAATCCAAGTGATTGTCAATATTTTTGTCCACCATTTTTTCTGCCTGCTACATCCACCTGTGTAGATTTTTTATGCATATTTCCTCTCTGCCTCCTCCTGTAGACCTGTTAAGATACAAGATCTATAACTTGGCTCTTGAAAGGAGTGATCTCTTTGTTCTTTTCTGTGGTTCAACACAACAAATTTAGCAGTAGGGAGGACAGGAGTAACAGACTGACAATGCTTCATTAGTGAGCAAAAGATAAATCTCCAATAGTGTTGTTACATTCCTTTTGGCCCTGTCCTGAAGTGTTTTCTTTAAATATTAAATTCTGAGGAAAGTGAATAACTCTCACCTCAGCTACTGCCTTTGTAGTAATATCCACCAGTGTTTCTGAAGAGTTCAGCCAGAAGATCCCTGAAGTTCTGTTAGGCTTGTGTGCTAAGAGAAGGGGCACTGAACCATAAATGCCTATTTTGTCATGTATCTTGTGGCCGAAAATATCCAGATTATAAAGACGGTAGGCATCACCATCACTAGGCAAACAAAGAGATGCGTTTGTTACATGCAAGCATCTTGCACTAAGCCAATTTTAACCCTACTGCTGTTCCACTAAACTTTGTCAATACTCAGTTAGCTCTTGGTGTTATGGTCTTTTTTTTAGCATCCAGAGCTGACAGTCTAGATTATTGCTTCTTTGCTTTGGTCCTCACTATCTGAATCAAACAAGATTTTTGCTGCCAATGAGACTACTATTCGTTTGCTTTAAATCCTAAAATATGATTTCTGAACTCTCCCATCCTTCCATGGAATTGCTCTTTTAAGAGTTCTGCTAAAACATGACCGATCCTGCAATTCAGAAAAAAACTGCATGGAAAATTGAGAGAGAACAGAAGGGGCCATTCATGAAATTGCAGAGTGGAAACAGAAAGCAGAACAACTTACTCCACATTGACAGAGGCTACAATTCAGTTTGCCGTATCATTAAACTAAAATATACACTATATGATATACATATTTCAAGCTGTTGTCTGCATAAATTATTAATACAACGTTACAGCTCTCCTCAAAAAAAAAAAAGACACTGCATTCACTAGCAATCTGACACCTTGACACCTTTACCTGGTGTTCTTGAGAAGAAGTGTTTCTGCGTGTTGTGGTATTCCATAAACATGGTCATATCCATGTAAAGAGAAGTCCATGCCTACAGAAGTAGGACCTGTGGAAATAACATTAAAAGATAAGACTGCAGAGTTCCATTCTTAGGCTTATCTGAAAGCAACAGAGCAGAGCAACCTAATCGGATAAACCAAAAGAAAATAGGTTTTAATGTTTCAATAATTAACTCTTTCATGATTCCTCTCAACTTCGCTTCCATTATTCTGTTCTATAGAGGTAATGTTTGAAACAGATTTTATTGTATTTATTCTGATTTTGAACTTCTTAAGAAGAGAAAATGAATCACTTTAACAGAAAAAAAACCCCAAATCCATGTAATCACAGGTTGCTTATTAATTCTGTAGTGAAACTGCGTAAAATTATCTCCTGTTTCTATCCCAGTACCTAAAAGCCAAACTTTGTGGCACACTGGACTTCAGAGTCTGAGTTGCCTGTTTCCCTCTGCTCTTCTCTTTGGCCTCAGCCAGGGGAGTAGCATGCACAAGAGTCCCTACCAGTGATGTCACCCTGTCACATTCCAAAAGGAATCAATTTCAGACTTCCTTTTCCCTACTGCAGCTGCTGGGTAGTGCTGGTTGCTTTAAAAGTCTGCATGATAAGTGATAATGGACAAAGCTAACCAACTTAATTAATACAGACTACAACAAGACAGAGAGCAGATCATAATCTATTCTGGTAATTGATAATTTAAATTGTATTTGAGCTACCGCTCTCATGTGTCTATAACCTTCCTATCACTTAAGATTGCACATTATTTCCTTTGTTAGTCCCCACTTCAAAGGAGGTTCTTTGTGACAATTATTAATGCTTAGATATAATGATTTCTGATTTCTCATGGAAATAAACTACAGGTGAAATCAATGTTATGTACTAATACTAAAAAAGGGAAATAAAAAGGAAATAATGTATTATATACATGATATACATGTACAGTCAGACAATGCAGATAGTGTTATGCTGTGTCAGAAATGGCAAACGGTGAGATGATGAAATGGGTCACATCTAATGTTTCCCTCTGTTTCTGAACAGAAATCTAATGCATATTTACAGTACTTTTGTCAAATTTGTTACCCATCGCTGACTTGTGATTAAAACAAAGTGAAGGCAACTGAAAAGCAGGAGCAAGTGACACATTGATAAATATTAAGCAGCTAAACAGAAAGCAGACAGAAATATGAATGAATACAGGTATATAAAAAACAGTAAAGCTATTTTCAGAACCAGACTGAGACTTACCATGAGCTTTGATGTCTAAGAAACTGCCAAATTTCTCTTGCCAGAGACCTAGATCCTGTTGTTTTTCCTGCACAAATAGAAATAGCTTAGCATAGCAAATGCAACTGCTCACATCATGTATTTCTAAGGAAAGTATGTTTATTCACACAAGATTTATACACTCTTAACTGCTTTTTTTTTTGCCAAGTACGGCTAATACAAATAAACCAAAAACACAAATCAGATTTCAGCTGCAGGAATTTACACTGAAGAACTGATGTGCACATGTTGTACACATGCAGTCTGCTACAGCACAAAAGTAATATCTGAGGTTTTGGATAGAATCATAGAATGATAGAATAGCCCAGTTTGGAACAGACCTCAAAAGACCATCTGGTCCACCCCTTAATGGTACATGGGAGCCTTCATGAGATTATCTAGCAGCCTGTCCAAATAAATCTTGAAAACCTCCAGAGATGGGGACTATACCACAACCCTGGCGAGGTTGTTCCTGTGAGTGATTATTCTCACTGTAAAAAATGTGTTTCTTCTTCATGTTGAATGAATTCATGAAATGCAAAGTGCATGGATAGAACCAAGCAGAAAAAAACCACACAAACCAAAATCAACCCACTCCCCCAAATAGTAAGGGTCAGACAACAAAACTCTCCAGACACTCTGGAGAGTAACTGATACTTTTAGCCTCCTTGTGTCCTGTCATTCATAGTCCTAGAATTTCCACTTCTTGCAGTGTCTTTCCTAGTTTTCTTTTCTACTTTCATCCCAGAATAATTGGACATGGCCTTTTGCAGCTGTGTGACTTGCCTGGCAGAAATCAGAGCTCAGACGTGAGTATGCTGAAGGCAGCATAGCTCCTGCCATTTGTAACAGGATACAGGAGTAAGCAGCCATCTGCTGTAGAGGAGGCTAAAATTATATCACACAACTCAGACACAACTCAGCCTCCTGGGAAAACTGCTATGTGCCTCTATGCACTGCCAGGACCTGGTCTATTTTAAGAGAGGCTCTTATTTCTATATTAACCCTGAATGTATGTGAAGGCATATTTTTTGATTGTCATAAAAAAAGTCTTGTTCTTTTGAAAATCTCTTTGCAATGAACAGGGAATTTGAAAATGATAAACATCACCACAAAACTCCCTTTTACTTATCTACTCCAAATCAAGTAAGAGAACAAAAAAGAAAGAAATTATTAATAAAAAGGCCATGGAAAAAAACATTTTTGTGCTCAACCTACCTGACCGATGCCTTCTACAGACTTGGTAAAACACATAAACTTTCATTCAACTATGAATTTGTAAAATATCTCAATATGTTATACCAGGTCCTTTCTCAATTTCACTGGAAAGTTTTTAGACTGTATTTGTAAACATGGTATGGGGTGAAATGAACATGTGATTTTCATTCTCTTTTTTACAAAATATTCATGCTGGAATTGCAGTAAGCATGGGTTACCTTAGAGTAATCACTTGCTGCCTCCTCATTTTGTCCGGTAGGTTTTCTAGTGAAAACAAATACATAGAAATAATCAGTTTATTGTTAACGTAAGCAAGGATTTCAAACAGAAGATTAAAACAGCACTAAGCATTGCTTTATAAATTACGTAAGAGTTTCGGTGCTTGACTATTCTGAAAATTGGTCATAGTTTAGAGCTCTAACTCACAAATCATTTTAATATTCAACGCCTTAAAATAACCTTCACCCAATACTAGAGTAAGGTTGACTTCTTGGACTTTCATGTTTATTTCTATCTGCATCAGCATTTTACCCACTCAGAAGATCCTCACTTCTTTATCACTCTGCTAAGGGCTCTCTGTTAATTACAATGTTTAATGCTCTATAAGAGAGATGCTTGCTATGCTCCTTTTTTTAGTCATGAGACATGTCCTGCGCTGTGGTTTCTCATCCTTCCAGCACTTTGCAGTGTGATTGACCTGTAAAGTCTTGCAGCTATATGGCATGTTGTAAGTTGAACAAAACTTGACTTCAAGAGCTTATACAGTGAATAACACTTACTTAAAGAGTAAATCTACTGACAAAAAAGATGAAACTAATAATGTCATCATATGCATCACTCATTCCCAAGAAAGACAAGGGGTACTGGGATACTTTAGTATTTTGCAGAATTGGCCATTAAATGAGGTTAGCATTTTGCATGTGGCTGCTGCAAGGGATTAAAAGTCTGCAGCTAATTCACGTAGAATTTGTTTGTTAAAACTTCACCGTGTACTTACTGTACTTACAAAGTAAAAAAGACATATTTCAATGCATAAGAGCTTTCAGAAATTGCAGTTTCATAGAATTGTTTATCTTCAGCTACAGCACAACCAGTATATACAATGATGTGATAGACAGATACTGTACCTATCACTGGGAGGTGGTTGTAGGTGCTCAAAATACAACAACCCATTGGAATTCATGCTCATAACAGCCTCACCCTTGGACTGCAGTTCAACCTGGAAGGGGTTTGCTGTGACTTGAAGTTTGTAGTCCTCATTAACACTTGACAGTACCAACATACCTGCCTCCTTGTGGGATATGAACAGTCTGACAAATGAAAAGCAACAACAGCTTTATATGAATCAGCAGCATGTGAAATCCACTGTAACTAAATAATGGTTTGAAACAAAAGATGGGCTAAGAATATCCGCATACATTACACAAACCTCAAGGCTAACGTTGAGCCAAAGAAGGCCAGATATACATGCTGTACTCAGGGTTCTCTGCATAGTGCAACAAGTGGCTACAGAACTGCCATGAAAACTATCCAGAGCTTGCATTCTTTTCACATCAACAGGTAATGACTTAGGTAAAAACGATGCATCATAACTAGTAGGCTATTTTCTGATTGGGTCAAATAGCCTCAGGTTTCTTGTGTGTATCACAAAACTTTCTCCTATGTATTTAACATGAATTTTTGAAAGTAAATTAACCACATGCATTTTTGTTTTCTTTTCCTGTAAGAAATTTATATTGTAGAGAGACAACTGTACTGTAGCATAAAGGAAGGAGAAATGAAATGAAGCTGTATAAGTTATTAAGGTGCTACACCATCATCACCTAAATCACCCATCACTTACCTCTGGGTGGTAGGTTCCTTTATAAGAACATCGGGAACTTTGTATCTTGCTCTGAGAGGAGATGCCTCGTCAATTTTAAGCCTAAAAATATTGCCTTCTATTTCATAAATTTCTACTTGTAGAAGAACCTGTGAGCAAACAAACAGATAAACTCGTAAGGATAAAAAATACCAACTTATTTTTAACACAGCATCACCAAACACTTACTGTCTGGAAAAAACCAAACATGCCTGCTTTCTGATTTAATGTTCTTCAGCACTGTTGAGTAAAAATCATCATCCATATGAATTTACATCAGCTAACTCTACTTCACTCCTTTGAAGAAGCAATGCCTTTTAAGTTTCCTCTTTATTTGCAAGTCTCTGATATCTAGCATTTTACAGCTCTCTCCCAAAAAGCAGCATAGAAAACAGCAGTAGTATGCACTGATCTCAAAGTTGGTACAATATCACTACTATGCTTCAGTCTTTCATATTCCTTAAAATCTAGACAAAAAATGAGCTCCGTTTTCTGTGCTGATTGCAAAGGTCAGGATTAACCAGAGAGGCAGAAAATACATTTATGCAGACTGTCTACATAGTGTGATGATTAGAGCATGGAATTGAGCTGTAATTCCAAACTCCCATAATCTGAGCATAGGTTAGGTTATGTATTCCCTGTGTGAATGTGCTACTTGTTAGGCTGTTAAACTAGAGAAATAAAAGACATCCCCCATCATGTTTGTCATCTTAAATGCAAAGATGACTTCTTTTTCCCAAAAAACTGCCTTTGAGCAAACACAGAAAAACAAAGGTATGGTTAGGAGGTGCTGGAATATAGGTTTTCTTATTCCATTACAGAAGAAGATTTTATTATTTTGAAATAGTGGAGAAAACTCTGAATTAATAATATTTTTCATCTAAAAAGAGCTCTATTTAGAACTCTGGTTTTTTGTAAAGGCCTTAAAATTTTTTTTAAGCTAAATACTGACCAGTAAGGATATATTTAGGCTGATAGTTTGCATTCTCTCTCAAATATCTCACTGAAGGATCTCAAAACCTGCAAATATTATTAGCCTTGTTGATAATATTCACTGTTCTTTCTATAAGCACCCTGTTATGCTAGGTGGGATCTCACCTTATTCTCCTCATGAATAATTTGGAATTTGACATTCTCGTCACTTAATGTGACTGAATCCAACAATACACGATACAAGGATTTTCCAGGATACAGAAGTTTCTGACGCCTGTCAAGACAGAAAATTATTTTTGGTCTCCCCAATTCTTGTAGCTTATCTCATACAGAGGGACATAATATTGTTAAAAATGTTTACTTCATAATTTTGTATTGAATTTTTTCAAATAAAATTATCAACACTTCAAGTTAAGAGGAAAAAAGAGGAATATAGTTCTGAGCACACATAAGTGCTTATGAATGAGATGTTAAAGGGGTTCAGCCACCCATCACCACACTATAAGGTTTTTTAAAACAATAGTAGTCTTAATTCCAGTGTCCAATTAAATTCTTAGCTGTACAGTTACATTATTGTTCTTTCATTGATCTCCAAAATTTTGGCTGAATAATCTGTTTTTCATTTTCTGTCATATATCCCCACAACTCCCTGATGAACAGCTTCTACATTCTGGGATGATGAAGCAGTGTGTGTTTGTAATTTGTAACCTTCTGAACACGTACTGAGGAAATTTTTTCTCAACAAGTCTGTTGACTCCAGAGTTTTGACTACAGCTCTTGGCCCTGATAATGTTTTTAGGACACAGACCCTGAAATAGAGGCTCTTTCAACTGTTTGTAGAATGCTCCATGCCAATCCCAGGTTTTATGAACTATTTAAACTGAAGTGTCTTGGAGGATATCTTAAAGAGAAACTTCTTCATTAATAAACCCAGCATGTCAGTAACTACTTAGTATAACAATGGGCAGCATTCCTTTCAGTCAGTTAGCACAGGATAGAACACAATGGAGGACGGGAGGGGAAAAAAAAGGTCGAGAGACATCACAGTTAGGAATGGGAGCAGAAAGATGACTTAGCATGAGGTTAGCTTTAAGGGACTAGTGAGCTAGAATTCAGATTTGAATTCTGGCCAAGGTACTTGCTCAACAGGACTGTAATCATGTATGCTATTGTCACAGACCAATGGTTTCTATCGTATTCTGCTGCTTTGAGCTCCAGATTGTCAAGAAACATCCACATCAAGAAAACAACCTACCTCTGAGTGCACCTACAGGTAAAATATTGCTGGGGCTTTATCACATGAGAGGACTGATCCTTTTGAATTTGAACAGAAGACATTTTGGATGTAAGATTACAGGTTTTAAAATATGCTGATTATTGCTTGCTGACAGGCAAGTAGAATGCTCACCTTTGAAAGATTAATCCTGAAAGCAGCAGACTTGCTGTGATTAAAAATCAATGTGTAACTACTTCCTGTATCTGTTAATATTACTAGTTTAAAAATCACCACCACCCTACATTACAATTCTCCATACCTGTAAAAAGCAATCTGGTTGCATTTCTTAAAGTTGCTTTTGTCCACAGCCTCATCTTGGACACTAGAAAGAGCAGATAAAGTGTTTAAATGTGTTCATCAAACACCTGCTGAATGATCAGATGATGGGGGTCCTTTTCAAGAGTGGTCAGGATTAAAGACAGTGCAGAAAACTCTGGTCCAACATAAAATGTGTTGGACTTTCAACTACTGTGTTTAGATATGGGAAGAGTTTCTTACACATTTAGTTCCATGCTGAGCCATTTCCTTTTAAACTTTGACATTTTGAGAAGCCATTGAATCTATGACTAACAGAGCTGAATTTCAGTGCAGCTGAATTCTTGGGGGTTTGCATTTCAAAGTCAGACCTCTCTCTGCAGTGATTACAGTTAATTATTATGTTCCAGTAATAAGAACGGAGAAAAAGGCATGACTTGCAGAAAAGAAGAAACCCTGCACCATTTTCTTCAACCCTCAGTGGGATTGATGAGGGAGGGAGGCTTCTGATCTGATGGCCCTGCTGACAGCTCTATGTCTAGGCTTGGAGTAACTTTTAGATTTATTAGATAACAGTCAATTTTTAACTTGTCTGAAAAAAAATGGGCTGCCAGTAGTGTCTATCATCAAAATACTTCCCAGATCATGCTGGGTTCAGACACAGAAGAAAATAAGGTATTAGTTCTGGCAGACAAAGCACTGATGCCTATAGAATATTTATTAATTACATACATGCAACAGAAAATGCAGACGGCACCCACTGAGGCTCAGTCACAAATCCTGGATTATTATTTGAGATCTCACAGCGACCATATATTTAGACCACTTAGCCCTTCCCGTTTTTGTCTGAAGACGCATCCGTCCTTTCCGGTTTTGCTCCAGGTCCGTGGGCCCCTGTTTCCGCATTAAACACAGTGCATCCCGAACACCCCTCGCGCTGTGGACCCCGCTCGCTGCCTCGCTCTGCGGCCGTGGCCGCGGGAAGGCTGTGCCCGGGCAGGGCGGCGGGGACAGCATCGACACGGCCCCGCACGCCCGTCCCCCATCCCTGGCTCGCTTGATGGNGCGTTTGGGGGGCCGGGGCCGGGGCCCCCCCCCGCCGCCCCCCGCCGAAACCGATGGAGCGACCCCGGCAACATCGGGAGGGAGGAGAGAGCCGGCCGAGGAGTGCCACCAGGCTGTGTTACCTGACTCCCCCCGGCGTCCCCGCCTCCATGGCGGAGCTGCCGCAAGAGACCCCCGCGGAGAGCAGAGGTGACGGCCCGCC
>VZRJ01002404.1:99519-126354 GCA_013397565.1 Ptilonorhynchus violaceus
TGGCCTGGCGCGGGGGAGCTGGGCCGCTGCAGCGCTGGACCGAGAAAGCTCTGGGCCTTAGGGAAGGTGAAGGGTTTTCGACACTTCTGATAAACCCTGCGTGCTTGAAGTTGCGTGGACGAAAGCTGCTCTGCCTCAAATTCGATCTGACTTGATCAGGCAGTGACAGTAATGTACACTTTCTGTGAGGCCCTTGAGCTTCAGGAGCAAAACGGAAGGGGTCCCGGTGAATGCTCCTGTTGGTTTTTAGAAGAAAATTTTTTTTGCGGGATAAAAACGCAACGGTTTCGTTGCGAAACGAGTTTTTTTTGTATCTGTATGGTGTAAAATGGTAATAATTTCAACAGATGTCAGTGTGAAATTGATTCCGTTTGCAGAACAAAAAGCCCCAAGTCTCTCAAGCCTTCTTTAAGAGTAAGTTGAAGGGGTGATGAAGCATGACTGGAAGGTCCAGTAAATCTGGTTCCAGATTTGACATTTGCTTTCATTACTGTATTGACTGAAAACTCAGAATGGAAGATTATGTTTCCTTAAGTTCAGTGATATTAAACCCACTAATATCTCTTCCTTTCTTGTGCTTTTGCAGGAGAAGAAGTTTAACTTTGGGAAGATTCTCTTCAGCAACACTACTATTTTCCTGAGATGTAAGTGGTTACAACGGATTAACCTGCTCTCTCTGCTTTTTGATGCCCCCCTATTTTTAACATTTGGGACTCAAAACACTGTAAAGTGTTTAAATGCACTGGCTGCAGTGACAGCTAGTCTAGCACTGTATGAAAGCCGTAACTCTGATATGGTTGGGTCTGTTAACAGCCTTGAAGCTTCCCAGTTGTGGTCTATTTAGGTTGTAGCAGAAATGAATGGCTCTATTCAGGCTCTCTGTGGAGAGGGCACGATGGGCAATGGGAGCACCACTTTGGGTGATCATGGTAATCAGGTGTGGGATATGCTGAGCTCTACTTTGAGGTGTGCTTTCTCCTATCTAAGATTTGTTAAATTCTTCTGTCTGGGAGATCTGGTGCCAGCTGGACAGGGGCTGTTTGTATTGTAGGATGACTGATGCGAATACTGAAGGTAATGCTTTTTGAGGCCTTGTTCCTTGTTATCTGAGTGCTTCATACACTGTGGCAGAGCTCTCCTGAGAGGTGTTTCCTCCTCCCATGTTGGCAGCCTTCCCATTTGTTCTGTGTATTGCTCTTTGCTGATCTGGCCAGGTCTATGGGTTATATAGGTTACTGCTCCCAGGAAAGTTTCCGTGAACAGATACCTCTTACCTGTGAATATGAGGACAGCATCTAGATAACAGTAAGACGTTGAAGTGACTAGCTGATTTGGAAAGGTTTGAAATCTTTGGCATGCACTTTAAGTGGTTGTGGTTGTTTGCACCAGTTTTTACCATAAGGGAAAGCTGTTTAGTCTCTGTCTGCACTTACCTTATTGTTTTTCAGGTTTTATTTCCAATACATGTCCTTCTCGGGACAGTGTTTCAAAGAAAGTTTGTTGAAGTGCCTCCATTGATCCCAGATGAATCTGAAATAGGAGGGTAGTATTCTAGTGATTATTAGTGAAGGTCCATCACGTCAGGATTAAGGCTTTTGCATTTGTCAAGTGTAGCGGAGACACTGAAGCTCACATCTTGCAGTGAGACAATTGCAAGTGTACAGCTGCAGGATCAAAATTAGAAATCTGCTGCTTGGGAAAAGGAGGGGGGCTTGAAAGGGCATTTGGAGTTTTGGTAGGTTTTAGGCTTTCTTGTCTAAAGTTTAATAGAAATAATGTACTCATAGTGACATGGCTCTAAGGTATGGATCTCTGAAGTGAAGTGTGTGGTAAATCTAATCATGGCAAAATAACCAAGAGAAGGCACTATGGCATGGAAAAAATAAAATTTACTTGTTGTAAGGCAGATCTGGCAGTAAGAATTCAATCCCCTGGCTCCTGATGTGGGCTTAAATTACTGTACTGTCAACGTTTAAACAGGCATTAAGTCAAAATTCTTTGGAGAAGACACCTGTTTTACATACCATTGTGATTAAAAGATTTACATGAATTTGGATAATGAATCACTGAAAGAGGAAAGAACAAAGGCTGGGAACTTACTCAGTTTCCCAGCCAAGATGATATTTAAACTGCATCTGATACTGGGAAACTTCAGCTTTACGTATTTTTTCTTTTCTGTGTGGAAACTGGTCTTTCGTTTCCTGTCTGTTATCTCTTCCATCTGCTGTGTGATGTTTGTGTGGACAATATGACTCTTCTTGCCAAACATGACTGCTCGTGGGTTGTTCATGGTTTTGGTGAGCACCTGCATCTTCTTATCTCCTTCTCTGGCTGCCTCCTTTTTTTTAACTCTTCTTGATTTTTTGTTTTTGGTTTTTTTTGTATCTGTATGGTGTATTGGTGTCTGATGCTTTCTGCTTCTGACTGGGAAGACTGCTGCTGGCATGTAGTGTTGTCAATAATGAGTTTATTATCTATATTTCTGAAGTGCTGTTCTAGAAGGCATTTAATTTCTTGTATAGTATCATGATAGAAATCCTGCTCTCTGTAAATGAGTACAAAGACTGCATTCAAATTGAATGTTGCTGGCTTTCATTTGAAGGCTGAAGAACTTAGATTTCCGTATTGCTGAGTTCAGTAGATGCCATGGATGCTTTTTCTGACTTTTGGAGTACTTCCTTTTCAAGGTTTCTGGAATTTTGATGTTTGCAGATATTGCGGATTGTTCTAGTGACCTTAATTTTATCTTTATGAATGCTACTGCTGAATATATAGCACCATCACTTCTGGCCCACAGAGCGTGGGAACCGGAGTTGCTTATTTATTTTTCGTAGATAAAAAGGTATTTAAAAGGTTTTCTTGAATCTCTTTTATTTTTTGCTAGCACTTCTTTTAAGATATTCTTCATTTGGTCCATTTTAGTAGAAGAGCCTGTGTCATCAAAGAATTTGCCATCTGCCCATGTCACTGCAGTGTTTGTGCTGCCTTTTAGTTTCTTTGTTGTGCCCTCTGCAACATCTAGGGCAACATAGAACATGTGTGGCTTTTTTGCATGCTTACCAGAAGGTGTCATAAGAAAACTTATTTTTCAGTGATTTTGCTTATATTTTTGGTATTAGAAACTCAGTTGTTGAGTTTTTAGCTGTACGTATATGTGCTTTGGAAGTCATAAGGTTTAAAGTGGGATTAGTCAATTAATACTCCATTGCAGAGTCTTCCATCTAATTGCTTGTTTACCTGCAGTGGTCAGTATGCAAACATTGATTGAAAGTGTACATGTAACAAAGTTGTGGATGCCTCTTCTGAGATGAATGTTGCATGTAAACTTGTGGGAACTTCTCAGCCACTGCAAACATTCTGTTAAATCAAAAGAGTTTTGCCATTTGTTGACTTGGAAAACACAAACATAACCATCCAAATGGCTCTTCCAAGACTCTGAATAGTCACTGCTTATTTTATTTAAGGGTGGAGCTTGCCTTTTTAATGTCAAATTCTCTTCAACAGGTTTTGGTTTAAGAATGAGATTTGAAACACAAAAACCATGCAATCTTTCCTGACTGGATGGAAAGTCTTGAGTTTCACTTTTCGTGCATGTTGTTCTTTAGTAAATCACAGTGGAAAGTTATCTTATTGCTGGTTTAGGTAGCATTGCAGCTTTGACAGCATGAGCTAGTGTATAGATAGCTTGTTTGTCTTTTGAGGGGGTGGGTGTTGAGTGGCAAAATCTTACCTTCATTTTCTTGGTGATGGTATTGGCATACTTAAATTATATGTGGAAATTGCTCTTAGTATTGTCTTGTTCCTATCCTGTTGCGTTTGCCCCCTATCTCTGAAAGGGAGGCCCTTTTTGTGTATTGTAATCACTGGGAGTCACTGCTGTTCTCCTCAATTGGCATTTGCTGTTGCTGAAACATCCTTGATTGTCTTCAGAACAAAAAGCTTCCGAATGATCATCAGCTCTTTAATAGAATTGTATAATGTTGTAACAGAATTCTGTTCACGTGCTTCTTTCTTTCACTGAACAGTAATGAGTTACTTGAGGAAAATCTTTTTCTATTGTTTTGCTTTCAGTTTCATGCTTAAAATTTAATTATGATAGTTTTGCACAGATTGGGAGGAAAAGACTGGAAGGTAGATGGTGTCTTACATATCTGGTGTTTGATTTTTTTTTTTTGTTTGTTTGGTTTTTTTTAGTTGAAGGGGATGAAAAAGCTTGTGAACCCTCCCAAGGTTTCAATGTTACTTGGTACTTGAGATACTCTGACTGCTACAATGAAGTCTTCAACTTTGGGGTAAGAATTGCATGGTAAAACATAGGTTATTGTTTTTAGGGGCAAGCAGATCTTGGGAGGAGGGGAGTAGAGATGTCTCACTTGCATCCACATTGCGATTTGGGCCTAAAAGACACATTCTTCCATTGGAAGATAATAAATTTCTGGAATGGAGTTGAATTGATTGACAGATTGCTGCAATTGCTGACTTTTTTTGGGTTTTGGGTCAAATGGAAGTGTTTGTCAGAATTGTTTTAAACCCAGGAACTTAAAGAAGTACATTGACTCTAAACTGAAGTGTGTAGTTTATGGTAGTTGAAAATATTTGCAATAATGCTTAATGACAGTGAATAGAAAAAATTGAATATTTACGTGTTCAGTCTAAATTCTGTTCTTTATGGATGCACATTGCAAGTATTAGCAATTTGAACAAAATGTGTAGTGTTTCTGTCAAATGTGGTAGAACACAACTGTGCTTTCTATGGTTAATATTTTCTCATGTTTACTTAAATTATTAATTATGACAGTTGTAACTACTAACCTACCACAGGACTGAGTCTTCACTTCTGCAGAGTTTGTGTGTGTAGACTGAAGTTTATGCTGGCTGCTGCACCTCCACTTAATTCTTACTCAAAGCCTTTATACCATCATTTTTATAGTTTTGTGTGGTCTTGATGCCTTTATTCTACTACATTTGGTTCAAGAATGTGTGCAGAGGGAAGCTCTGGAGCCCTCCAGGTCTTGCAGCTGTCTACTAAGATAAACCCTTTGAATTACTGGATGCTAACCTGAGTTCTACTCTGTTTGGCAGGATGAACAAGCAGATAACTATTTTGGGACTACGGCTGAAGAGCATCCGGGTTGGTCAGGATACTATGCCACTGCTTCACTTCTCTTTCCAAACTGCTCTGAGCTCTTCAGGCCTCAGGTATGGGTAGAAATTTCAGAGTTTGCTCTGTTGTCTTATACGATATGTAGAGAAGGTGGTAATTCCTGTTAGATGTGTTAGCATCCTATGTATCACTGTAGGTTGGGAGGTATTTCCTTTTTGTCTGTTTATGACAACCAAGCTGTGCTGATGATTTCTTAATTTTGCTTCACTTGTGGCTCGCTATTCAACATTTGGCTCACCATGGTGAAAAAAACTGCAACTAAACCACTGTGAAGCTCAATGCTTGTTTTTTATTTGTGGTTTTATATTTTGAATTTGTTTCAGTTACAGGAGGCTGCTGCTAGTTGAGTAGAAGAGTTGGCAACAGAGTAAAGATCCCACTAAACTTGCATCAGTAAAGGACTGGCATTTATTACTCAAATATTATTCATTGAGAATAATGGAAATGAGTGTTGAGAAATGAGTTAAGCACTGATAGCAGGTTGAAAATGAAAAGTAGTAGTGCTAGAACATGTTTGAAACAAATCAAGTGAAAGTGAGAAGGCAATGCAAAATTAGCATAGGGAAATAATGTGCAGACACCAGCTGTATATCAGCAGGCTGATGACAATACCAGTATAACATGCTGTCTTTCTTTAATAGTATACTTAAGAATTCAAGGCAAATTGTGGAGTGTTGCATGTGTGTTCAGCCATTGCTCATTTAGACAAAAGTTTGTGGATAGAAAATACTGAGAAATGTCTCATAACTATTGAACCTAGTGCTGTGTGTTGTTTTTTATTATGCAAAAAGACATGCCTAAAGATGACTTAATAATCTGATTGTGTGTCTCTAATTCCTTTGATGTGTGAAGATGGCTTGAAGGTTTTTAAAAAGAAAGAAAAAAAGTGTATGTTGCCTGCTTTTTTTGTTTAATAATATGAGAATTGTCAGTTCTGCTTTTACTCGGTTCTGTAGAAGAGATCTTAAGGGTTTAGCTGTGTAACAGGCATCTTAACTGAACGTTCAGGTTTGTGAAAGTCTTTAAGGCTTTAAAAGTCTTTAAGTAAATTTTCAAATAAATTGGATCAAAAGTCTACTGAATTTTTAACAAAACACATTCTTCTCCAATACTTATTCCCGAAGTTTCACAGGAATTTCTTCTCTAGGTTGTTCAGCTTTTTTCTTGTGGTATAGCAGTTTCACTAGATTTTGAGTCACCATAGTTTGGGAGAGTTGGCAAAATCTGGATCTCTAATAGGCACTGCCTCTAATAGGCACTCACTCATCTAAGGACTTACTTTTGCATAGATTAAGACAGAAATCTCAAAATCCTGTATCTATTTGTGTAGACTTTATCTAGTAATGGGGTACTCAACTGATTCATATTTCGAAAATAAAATTAACTTCACTACTGTTATGTCTGTGGTTTCTAAAAATAGATAACCTGTTATTTGAGGGGAGGAAAAGTAACTCTCACATTATAAAACATCTAAGTATTCAAGACTCCCTGCATAAATGGGCAATTGTTTGATTTAGAAAAATGAAAGCTCTCTAATACTGCTGTTCAAAGAATAATCAAGTTTACTGGAAGCTGTTCTGGTAATGTCATGTTAATGTGTAAAGTGCCTTTAGATGTTAAAATGCCTATAAGGTATTAGTGTCTATAAATGCTTTACCTTTCTTGTATCTTTCAGATTTTCTATAAAGAATTTGTTCATCCAGAGCCTCTCTCACCTGAGAAACAAGAGGTAATTTTTCTTTCCTTCTAATGAGTGAGCATAGTCACAGAAGAGAGAGTTTTGGCATATTGATTTATCCATTTTTCTTTGGTGTTTTGTTTTTTCTTCCCCCTAAGGGCTTAAAAGATAAGAAGGAGAGTGCAGGAAATCACACGATGGTGACAGATAAAACTGTATGTATGCTGAATTTAAACATGGCTTGTCATCCAGCAGTCTTATTTTGTTTTGGTTTCCGTTTTTAAATTTATATTGCTTTGTATAAGAAGTTGCTGCTAGCATATTCGGTGGTTTTTTTGACACCTAGAATTTTTTAGCTTGAAACTAGATAGTGCTGTGTGGAAAAACAGAAATCAGAGTAACAGAAACAGGGTAACTGCCTCTTCTATATGTGAAATATAGAACTCACACCATTCAAACTAATGGTATAAGGTAAAAAATAAATTTTCCATCGTAATTCAAAATAGTAATTGAAATTACCTTCTTTAAATGATGACTAATTCTTACAGAATACGTTTGGTTTTGTCTTCAGTTAGTTTTTTGAAACATTGTACCTAGAAATTTGACTGATTACTTCTGATTTTAAAATCCCTTAGTCTTGTTCTTATATATTATGTTCAAGACTTAACCAGGAACAATTTACAAAATAACTTCAAATCAAATGTCCTGGATGCCAAGAAAGAAAATGTATTTTACTCCTTGTGTACTTAAAGGGGCATTTACTTTAAAGCTAAAACATAAGTAGCTGTGCATGCAATTGTGAAATAAAGAATCAATGCAGCAGAAGAAGGTGATATTTAAAGGCAAAATTTCTCTATTTAAATGTATGCATTTTCTTTTGTGTTTACTGTGTTTCTAACTAAGTTTTATTTTTGGTTAATATTAGCATAAACTCATTTTTTTTAATACATAATATTCTATTTGCTTTAAGTCTTGTAGTCAAGAGGTTTCTTGAAAGAAATGGGTGCTCTGAAAACTGAAATTCTCTTGGGGAGTCCATTATAAAAAAAGTCTTTGTCGCAGTTCTGCTGTAGTCATGTGAGTGGCATACATGTAGATGGTCTTAGCTTTAACTTTAAAGCTCTTGGTAAATATTGCAGTTTCTGAGATGGCTTGAGCTTCTTCAGTGGGGGAATTAACAGTTTTGTATGCTGGAACTCAAATCTCTGATTTGTTTTATGGTGCAAATATTTATCTGGACAAGGTTCCTCTTAGTTCACTGGCAGGATTTGAGAGAGCTGTTGCAGGGACTGTAGTAGGAGTGTCCACAGGAAATGGCTACTATGGAAATCTTTTTCCTCTCAGCTACCTCTTCCATCTTGCACTGTAAAATTCAGCCTTCACCAGGGAGCTGAGTTGTGTAGCTCTGCAGTTCCCAAGCTGTTGATTGCAGCAGGAATCTCTGTGATGGTTCTAATGCTTCTAGACTGAAAAGGAGTATGATGCTTTCTTGCATTCTTTGTAGCTTTTGCAGTACCTTTGAGTACTTTTGCAGTAAGCCAGTATTAAATTTGCAAGAGAAGCCCTCATCACCTCCCATGTCTTTGAGGGTTCTTCTGGAATCAAACAACTAAATTTTAAGTGTTATGTCTAATAAATACATTTAAAATTTACATATCAAATATTTATTAACAAGTTTTAGGTCTTGGAAGAGATGAACTTTATATTTACATGGAAGATACCACCCATATATGTCTAGTCTACTTCTGTCTTTTACTTCTCTTCTCGACTGTGCACTGTTTACTTGTCTATGTTTTATTTTCAGGCCATGAATGCTGTTATCAAAACTTGGCGAGATGGGCCGTATATATTTATTGTGCAAATTGGATTTACAACTACAAAGGATTCTACTGCCAGACTTAAAAGAATTGAGAGAACACCACCTGCCTTACAAGAAAGGAAGCCCTTTACAAGTAAGATAGTTGTTTATACAGTAAACTCAAAGCACCATTTTTATGTATTTCTAGTCTAAGTATTCTAAGGTACTCTTAGTATATACTATATATACTGTATGGTTCAATTTCATAAGACTGTGTCTTTCACTTCACATAGGTATAAATATTAATATAGTTCTTTCTTGAAAGAAAAAAGGTAATTGCTTGTGTCTTGAAGGTTCTAGGACTGTTCTCTCAGTTTACTGATGGAAATCAAGAAGAATCAATCCCAAACATTTCAATTTTGAGGCTTGGTGTTTTGTTTCAAAAATGTGCAGACCCATACAGTGATTTATATTAATAAGTCAAAACATAGAGTACAAAGATCATAATTCTCACCTTGAAATTATATTATATCTAATAGTGCATTGAGAACCTATTCAAACTTTGGAGAAGTTTGACAATCCCCTTAAAAAGTTAACTTGTGTGTGTTTCTGAATTTTTCCTGTTACATGTGAATCTCCAGCAAAAATTACTTTTAAGTACTGCCATGAGTTACTTGGTAATGGAGAGTTTAATTGCATGCTTTTATCTGAATATGTTATGAGTCTTAACTTTCTTTATTAAAGTGCAAGTTAGATTTAAAAGCCATGTGAAAATAATGGAACTTCTTTACGCTTAAGTGAAAATCAATTAAGTCCTGGCTTCCTCCTTTTGGTTCTTGTTCAGTTTGGTTACTGATTGTCTTTTGACAGTGACAGTAGAGCTAAAGGGGCCATATGAGTATCTCTCACTTGCAGACTATCCTCTGATGATTGTAAGTAAACCAGCTTTTCTTTGTTCTATCAAATTGCCAGTTGATTTGAATGTCAGTCAAATACTCTGCTGTCATACTGCAGGAAACACAGAGCCAGTGTCCCAGGAGAAAAAGTTACTTAGCAGAGGGTGGTTTTTGGTTTGATGGACTTTTTTTGTTTGGTTGGTTTTTGGGTTTGGTTTGGTTTTTTTGTACTAAGTACAGGGAAAGGGAAACAGACACAGATTTCATTTGCTTTCACATGCCTCCAATGTTGTTCTTCTCTGGATTGTTTGAATTAATGGATGTTAATTTGTAGTTATCAGTATTATTAGCTCTAAGCTAAGCAGTTTTACTGATGCTGTTATTCTCCTTGGCTCATGTCTTAGAAAATTTGCTATTCTATGCTTTTGTTTACAGCTGCCCTTTCATTTGTCACTGCTTTCTTTGTTCTTTTACAGCTTAATCTTCCTTCCTCCACCAGCTGTCTTACACCCCATGAGGAGGTCTTTAATACTGCCTAGCAGTGAAAGCGTAATTGGGCTACGAAGAGCTAATCCCCTTTTTATTCAAAGGAGTTATTGACTTGGTTTCTAGTTTCCTCTGTTGAGAAGGCTAAAAAATAAAAGAACTTAAAGTGTTTATGTAACGAAGACAAACTTTAGCTGGGGATCGATAACAAATAAGGTCTTTAGCAGCCTGACTCTATTGGCAAGATCAGCCTGTCAATAGTGGAGCGTGACAGCATTTCTGAAACACACGTTTTACTTCCTGCAGAAGTAAAAAGCCTCCAGCAGCTCTATTGAAATGTAATTCACCAGTGTGAATATCCCATGTGACAGGTCCAGAAAAGGATCTGTGTCTCTAAACGTTTCCATAATGGAGCATCTGCATGTGAACTACCTTTCCTAGGTTCTTACCATTTGAACTGCATGGGTTAGTCAGCTGTGAAAATCTGTAAGAATCAGTAAGATACTCTCTTAGAAAGGTGTTCTCAGTTTGTGAAAGTTTTGATGGATTGTGCAGCTAATTTCTGTGTTTGCTTGGTTTAAAAAAAACCAACATACTTCCTTCTGAAAGAGGAGACTGCTTGATTATTACTGTCCTATACTTTGCCTAACTACTTCCTGCTATTCACTTAACGTTTTACTCTCTCCTTCTAATTTATCTTCTTAATTTTCTCCTACATTGTAGGAGATGTACCATGAAAAGTTCTTCTGAAGCAAGTAACACTGGACCAAAAAAACCAAAAAAATCACAAATGTTAATATTTAAATGAATGTCTGGGTTTCTTTCTCAGCTCCAGGTTTTTGGCTGGCCTAAAACTTGGTCCAAAACTGAGTTTGCTGGAAATTAACTCTCCCCAAAAGTTGTCAAATTATTTGAACAGAGGGCTTACAAGCATTAGTTGCTTATCTCTGTTCTGTGGAATGGTGTGTAAAGGTGACTTGTAAGTTTATTTGCAGAATACTGTAGATGTATGGTGAACTTATTAGTAGGACAATATGTGAGAACGAGTAGAGTTTCTAGTACTTGATGATTTGCTTGAATTCTTGAGTGTTTGAAATCTAGTAGTACATATCTTCCTTAGAGAAACTGCCTGTGAATAAATTGGCAGACAACTCTTCAAGAGAGAAATTGCTCAGAAAGTTAGTTACTCTGATTCCCTTTGTTGGCAGTGAGAAATTAGACTGTCACTGTTAAAGAGTCCAGAGAAGGCAAATGAAACAATGCTTGTTTCTATTCTATTTAAAAACTTCCAAAGTTGCTGTACTTGGGGAGAAAATAGAGTTGTCTTACAGCTGTGGAGTGGAAACAAGAAAATTATTTTTCTGGGTCTAAAGTTCCTATTTAATACTTCTTTTGGTGTAATAGTTTTTCATGGTGATGTGTATCGTGTACGTGTTCTTCGGGGTTCTGTGGCTTGCGTGGTCAGCGTGTTACTGGCGGGATCTCCTGAGGATCCAGTTCTGGATTGGTGCTGTTATCTTCCTGGGAATGCTGGAGAAAGCAGTTTTCTATGCAGAGTTCCAGAATATCCGCTACACGGGGGAATCCGGTAGGTGGCGGTTGCATCTTGCAGTGTGATTGAGGGGGCGTAACTAATGGGGTGATAGATACCTATTAAGTATATGATTACTTGTGGATTGTTTCAAAACTAAGAACAAGGAGCCAGAGGTTCTGTATTTTTTATATGTTGTAAACGTAATGCTCTGTGTTCTTCTAAAGCTAAAATGCTTTGCTTTCTCTGACTCCTGAGTGTAGTATCTTAGGTATACAGAATGCTACCTTCTGCACTGTAGTGCTGGCTTGAAGTTTAAAATAGGGCTTGCTAAGTATGGCTTGTAATTAATTTCTGGCAATTGGTATTGGCCTTGGAAAGATACTTTGAAACGCCTTGTTCAACATGACAGCATTGTAGAGCTCTTGGTATTCAATCCATAGCCTCATAATCCATCCTAAGAGATTTCCTTCACATAAAACTCTGGTACTGTGGTCTTGAGTTTTCAGGCTGGATGCATACAAATGAAACTCTGCAAGAAAATGTCTTTATGACATTATGTATTATGACTTTGCTAATTGGCCATAGCCATGGTACAACAAGGTTTTGTTCGTTGACTTGTTTGGAAAAGTATCCAGGCTGGATGTAAAATTTTTCAGGACCTTTATGTTTTACGCCAAGTGACCTATCTCCAGATGTAGATAATAGAAAAATTATACACTTTAATAGCCTACTTTCTATGTCTGCTCTCATACTACAATTTCATGCAGGTGTTCATAAAACAGAAATTATATTTTAATGACCTAACTTCCTCGTCTTTGCTTTTGGCAGTTCAAGGAGCAGTAATACTGGCAGAACTTCTTTCTGCTGTGAAGCGCTCATTGGCTCGAACTCTGGTCATCATAGTCAGCCTGGGATATGGGATAGTCAAGTGAGTAATTCTGTTACAGATTTGTTGTGTTCTATTTAAAGGGTTTTCACTATTGGTTTTTAATAATTTAGGGCAGTATTCATCTCCCTGTACTTTGCTTGTTAAAAGGTAAGTGCTTTAGTTAAGTGCTATGAAGATCTAGAGTTCTTCACTAGTAAACAGAGATGTACAGTTCCATATTGTGATTACTCTTCTTTCTATGTACTTTCTGTGTGCTACTGTAGGGTGGGTCATTGTTGAGATGCTCCACAGACTGGAATGGGAGCTTTATGGGTCTGCCTTCTGGTTTGAGGGGGAGCTTCTAGAAATGGGGAAGGTCAAGAATCACTGGTAGGGAAGAAGATCTGCTTTAGGAGGCTTCTGTTGCTAAGGTTGCTGCTCCTTTGTCCACAGCTGCATTCAATGGTAAAAACACATGCTATGTGGTAGTGGAAGTTTTTGGCAAGCGTGGGTTTGCTGGGGGAACTGGTAAAGAAGTGGGATGAGACTTACTGAAATGGTTGTAAGAAACTATACAGATTAACTAAGAAACAGGAGTGTTACCAGTCTCTCCGTTAGCCACATCATACTGTAAGACAAAATGAATAGTAAGTTTTGAGCACTGTAATAAAATTATTTCTGGATCTAGAAGTGGCATGTTATAAGGACTTTTTATTCATAGGCTTCATACCTTATGTTTAGACTCAAGTTAACATGACTTCACTTTTTGTTCCCCACTTAATCTGAATTTCATTTTTGTTTCCTACAGGCCTCGCCTTGGAGTGACTCTTCACAAAGTAGTTATGGCTGGAGCCCTTTATCTATTATTTTCTGGCATGGAAGGTGTTCTTAGAGTCACAGGGGTCAGTAATAACTGCTTGAATTTTCCCATATGCCACAGACACTATTGGCTGTGTTTACTTGTATGCTAAGGAAGAACCCTAGAGCTATGCTGAAAGGGAGCAGAGACAATGAAGTGGTTAAATTCTGAGACTGGGGATATGGATTATTGACAATTATTTTATTTCTTTGATGTCTTCTCTATTTATTAGGACATAATTCTGTAATTCTACTGGTTTTCTGATTAGTTGGGTTTCAGCCTGGACCCTTGTGTCTAAGATTTTGGGTTAGGTAGGGCTGGTGGCAGACACAAATGTACATCTTGGGTCACCTGGCCACGAGTCAATAAAAACCAGCCCAGGAATAAAAACCCCCAAACAGCACCCGTGCTCCCCTCCCCCAGTCAAGCAACAAGCAACCCAAATCCCTACCACTCCAATTTTTGAGGCTGTGCCTGGGGAAGTGTGTGTGAGTGGTGCTGCTACTGGGTGAACTGGGTTCACTAAGAATTGCATCTTGGGATATAGATTTCTGTTGTTCTGGTTTTGGGATGAAGTATTTAACCTGTCATATATTTGGTACTTTTCCAGTTTTTCTATGACACTGTGGCTCTGGTAGCAAACTTGGCCCTGTCCATGATTGATGCCTGTATTATTTTGTGGATATCCTTTTATAAACTGCAGAATCCTACAAGTTTATTCACAGCGTATTATTTCTGTCTTAACTTAAAAGGAATAAAAGTTGGTTTGCTTGTTTCTGTTAGGGCTTTGAAAAGCTTATGATGTACACACAGAGGCAAGTTTTGCCTATTTAGTCGAACTCATGGTTGCCAGAGGAGCTTTCAGTTCATCCATGGATAGTGTGAAAGATTTAATTACTACATCTCTAACAAGCTGGTTGCTAGTTTTCTGTAATGGAAGTGGCCAGAGCAATTACTCACAGCAATTGCCTCGGCAGAGACTCCTTTTAACGGTGCTAGATTGACTTAATCTGGAAAACTGCCTCTTACCTTGCTGGTGGAGAACTGAGAACTGACAATATGGTATTGTCAGTTCCTCTCTGTGCATTGGACTAAACTCTTGGTTTAAGCCCTCTGTTTCTGAAGCAAAACTCGGAAGGATTGTCGTGGCTTATTTGTGGTTTCTCATAAAATAGCCTGACCCTCCTCACTTCTATACCTTGTTTTCTTTTCAGTTTGTTCTTATTGGCTCTCTCTTTGTCTCCAGGCCCAGAATGATCTTGCCTCCTTGGCTTTTATTCCCCTGGCTTTCCTAGATACTGCCTTGTGCTGGTGGATATCCTTCACTGTTTTACTTGGTGGGGTGTGTTTTCTTTTAAATTTGGTCTTTTTTGGCTGAACTTTTTTTTTAACATAAGATTCAAGCATATATTTTTTTCTACTTCTGGTAAAGATTATAGAACTTCTGTAATTGAGTATTCAGGAAAGCTTCTGCTATCTACTGCTTACCTAGTTTTTCTTGAACTGGATGTATCTGTGTAAAGCTGCTCCATAATATAGTCTGTTATCAGTCCCTCATTGTTGAGTGTGAAAGTAATTTGTTCTAGGATAGCATGTCATGTCACCATCGTAGTAGCCTTTGAAGAAATGATTCAGTTTATGTTTTGGGGAGGAGGTGCTTAGCAACATCAAACTTAAAAGTCTTTCTGTAAAATTTGAACCAGTCTTGAAGTAAGTGACAGAATGGGAGTGTTCGTTTTTTTGGTGTCTTGACATATTCCTTCCAAGCAACTCTTTAGCAACTGACATTAAATGCTGAACTCGTGTATAGCAAAATCCCTGTAAAGTGTTCTTAGCGAAAGTGAATCACAAAAACTCTGTTTAAAATGTGAATAGCTTGCTGCCCAGCTATGACAATGACAATCCTCCCTTACCATGATGTCTCTCGTAACCACTTCTTTTGTCACTGTGCGAATGAAATAAAAAAAGTGTGAAGGCACCTGTATGCATTAATTAGATTTTAACTAGTTTCTAGTTAAATTCTAGATTTTTCTTTTCATTTATCAGAAGCACAGCTAACACTTTTCTGAAGGAATGGGCCATAGTCCAAAATAGATGTTTGGATACAATCTTTGTGTGACAAGAGTTATAGGTGTAGATTACTAAATAACATGAAAGGCATAGATTCTGCTCTCTGGTACCTTTGTCATAGGATGAATCTTTTCTTCTACTGAGAATGGTACAACTTTTTGGAGGGCTAAGTGTGTGATTGAAAGAGCTGCTGATCATAAGACCTAAGTCTGTGACCAGCTTGTCCATTCAGAGGCTTTTCCTTGACTTTCTAAACATATTCATCAGCTTAACTCAAACAATGAAGCTGCTAAAACTTCGAAGGAATGTTGTGAAACTCTCTTTGTATAGGCACTTCACCAACACTCTCATCTTGGCAGTAGCAGGTAAGTGGAAAATTATGCTAATTAAATAAAACCACTTTTCATTTCCATATAGGGCTTGATTTTGTCACTAAAGCAAATTTTTAAATTTGGTGACCTGTAAATAGAATAAAATTCTTGGTATTTCTAACACTTGACCCATTTCTAACAGTGGATCTCTGCCAAGTCTTATGTTGATATTTCAGAAACAGTAGATTATTAGTCCCGATGTTAATAAGATCAGTAGTTCTATGCAGCTCCCCTAATAGAGCACTTTAGTCCCACTTCAAACTGCCAGGGGCAAAAGTTTATTATCTTATGCTGTTAAGTTCACAGAGATACTTTTTGCCAAAATCACAGTATCACTGTATACGATGGGATTTTTAAGATGTCTGAAGGTCAGAGTGATTATTGGAAAATCTGTATTCTTAGTATTGTAACGTAATGCCCTCTGTATTCTGAGAGAATACAGATTCAGTTTCTTTTTCCGTTTCTAGCAGTGATGAACTGAACTTCCAGAATAAATCTTTTGGTGCTTCTAGAGGCTCTGCTACCTCTACAATAAGCAGAAAACTTCTAAAGACTCTGCTTTTTTTATTTAAACAAACAAATGAAAAGGTGCATTCATTTTAATCAACAGCTCTGATGATATTTATTTCAGCACGTAGTTCTTAGTCATCTTAAAAATCCTTAGTGGAGGAAGGTCTCTTCTAAAACTGTGGTAAGAGCATAGTTTGAGCATTGGAACTGTTGTGGGTCAAGATCTGAATGCTTAAGGCATTCAAGCAGATCAGGTTGTTCCCTTACTTCAAGGTCAGCTTTACTTGTCAAGTGATAATGAAACCATGGTTTGAAGGCTAGATAAAAGTAATATAAGATTAATGGGTAGGGATTTGGAGTTGGCTAAATACTTCACATTTGATTTATGCTTGTGTCTCTGAAGAAATGAGTAAAATATACTGGTCTGTGCTTAAATTACTGTATAAGGTCAGTGCAAAAAATCCATATCTTGTTTTCCAAAACTACTAAATTGAATTTTAAGACTTCACTATTTAGGTTTTTGATCTTGGGGAAACACAGTCGTGTTAGTGGGATATTTGAATTGGCATCTTTTGTAGTAATAAGCAGCTTGTTGGTTTGAATATTGCAGCATCTATTGTATTTATCATCTGGACAACCATGAAGTTCAGGCTGGTGGACTGTCAGTCGGTGAGTTTATCTTAAATGCTTTCTAGAGTTCTGCCTCTTGAGAAGTTTATATTTGGCAGTAAGATTGCCACATGCTAAAATTCTCACTGGTGTGGGTAGTCAGCCTCTTTGACAGATGCCTATAGTTCACCTTTGGAAAGAGATGAGGACATGAAATTTCTTGCTTCACATTTTTCATTTGTGCTGCTGTTTTCCTGACAGGACTGGCAGGAGCTATGGGTGGATGATGCCATCTGGCGCTTATTGTTTTCAATGATCCTTTTTGTTATCATGATTCTGTGGAGACCATCTGCTAACAACCAAAGGTTCAGCCTTTCTTACCTCTTCCTAAAAATACTGGGTTTTGGGGATGCTTGTTTATTCAAAAAAGTACTGGTGGGTGATTTTTAGTTGCTGTACGCTGATTCATAAGGATACTAAGTGTGTGTAGGGAAAAGTAAACAGAAGTCACACAGACAAAATCCAGTCTGTTCCTGGTGTTGAATTTATTTTAAAATAAGTGACTTAAACTTCTGATTATGTAGTTTAGCATCGTTCTTAAAAACAATGAATTACACAGAAAAATCAAGCCATGTGAATGTTGGGGTAATGGATCTCTTGAGAGGCAAGAGATTCTAAGATAGCTTTCATTCTTTTACTCCTAAAGGTTTGCTTTCTCACCACTGTCAGAAGAGGAGGATGATGATGAGCAGAAAGAGCCAATGTTAAAGGAAAGCTTTGGTAAGAAAAAAATTTTTCCGCCTTCTTCCAGTGTTGAAGACACTTCTGTGGGGGAAGGTGTCCTGCTCTCTGGGAAAAACTTTATTACTGCAGGAAAAGGAGAGTCAATTGCCATTGATAACATGGAGTTTTGAAGGAAACACTGGCTTTACAATGGCTTTATTTACATTGTGTGTTTAATTCTGGGGGTTTTGGTTGACACTGAAAACACTGCTATTGCTATGGTTGCTTTGCCATGTCCACTGGACTTTGTTTCATTAAATATGTCAAGTCTTAGGTTTTAATCCAGTCATGATGACAAGGATCTCTTGGATATTGTTGCTAGGCAGTGGTTTAGTTTGCAGTTCTCTTTTCAAATCCCATTTAAGAATTTTCATTTATTATCTATTCTCTGAATTCTGCAGTCTTCGTCATTTTCCATGTTAGGCCCTAAGCATAGAAATGTCCAGGGTAAACATAGGGGTGAATGTGTTTATTCATGAAATTGTCTATTGTAACACTTCTGTTTATAAGCTGTGTAAAAGGTAGGGCGACATGCTTACTGCTGCTGTCTGTCCACAAAGCAGTTCTGCTGGTATATATCGGTGCTGTTTGACTTGTTTAGGGGCTGAGGACAAGTGTGTAATCCGTTAGGTGCATTTGGCAAACCAGCTCTATCTGGCTGTCTGCCAGGCTGCGAAATGCTCGTTGCTTCTCAGCTTTTAAGTCAACTAAGTGGCTGGTCAGCAGTCAGCAGGTAAAATAAACTTTGGGAGTTGCCTATGTCTCAGAATGGTCGAGGCTGGAAGGGACCTCTGGAGGTCAATCCTGTCCAAACCCCCTGCTCAAGCAGGGTGACCCAGAACACATTGCCCTGGACTGTGTCCAGATGGCTTTTGAGTATCTTCTAGGATGGAGATTCCACAGCTTCTCTGGAAACTATGTCTGACTTCTATGCTGCTGATGTCTGGCTTAAATAAAAGGACTAGAAATTAGTATTTCCTAGGTAAAATTGTAAAATTCAGGAAAAACTATGTACCCCACCTGTCAGGAAAAAAAACTACAAGCCTTTCAAAGGGAGAACAGTCTTAATCATTAGCTTGTCTAACTCTGTCTCTTTGAATCTGATGAAATATCCTGAATGAACACTCAACACTTTCACTTACAGTCTATGAACAATTATAGTTCAGTTACCCCAATCTTTTTGCTTCTTTTGTCTTCAGAGGGAATGAAAATGAGAAGTACAAAGCAAGAACCAAATGGGAATGTAAAAGCAAACAAAGTTGTGAGTATGACCTCTGTACTTGGAAGAATATAGATTCATCTCTTCTTTGTTTACTGCCGTTAGTAGCACAAAAATATGCCAAGTTTTCAACCAATAAATGTGAGTTTTTTGGTTTGCTTCAGAGTGTGAGTAAGTCAAAGTATCATAAGTTTATACAGTACTTCTGAAAAGAAAGTAAACATGGGTTTTTCATCAGATTTCCTGTAAGTACAATGGGAACTTAAAATTGTTCAGTCTGTTCTTTAGGAATATTTCCACAATTCAGTATAGATATAACTGTATAATACAGTATTCTGATAGTGATTAATACATTATTTTAACAAGTTTGTCAGTCTTAGAGGGAAGTTGAGCCATATTTTAAATAAATTGCCCTCTGGTTTTGAGATACTCGAATGGGATGATGTGTATATTTTTAAGTACCTACCTAAATACTTCAGGGGAACATGCATTTTTTCCATGTGGCTTATAAGCAGAGATGTTTTCACATTCAGCTGGGAGGTCAAAAATATGTCTTGGAATCTTTTCACAGAATTCATGCATAAATTTAAAAGTGGAAAGAAGCTGTAGGAATTCATTATAATAGCAATCATATTTTTGTTGTTAACATTGTTTTTCTCAAAGGTTGGTTGCAGCTGTATACTACTTACCTGAGGATAACATGAAAATCAAACTTTTCTATTTTGGGAGTGGAGGGGTGAGGAAGGGTCATTTCTACAACTTCAGAACAAGTGTGCTTGTGTTGTGAATTAAGAGATTGTCATTTCTATATAATGAGCAATACTGTTTAACTTAACCTTTGATAAATCTAACTTGTGCTTTTTACATTTTTTCATCTATTAACATCTAAAGATAATGTTCTTTTGTGGGAGACTAAAACTAGATTATGTAAATAATTCAAGTGTCCTGAGGGCCTGCTTTTCCTAGTCACCATTAGACTATTACAGAGTTCACAGCAAGTGATTGGGTTTTTCTTTACTCCTTTTTCTTTTTTTCTTGGAATGTGTTTTCTATGATCCAGAAATCAAAGTGAAGGGGGTTTTTTTTGTGTTTGTTTGTGTGTTTGGTTGGTTGGTTTTTTAAAAATTTTTTAACTGACATTACAAATACATTGGTTCTCATCAAGTAGGTTGAGAAGAAAAAGGATTACATATAACAGCATTTTGGAAAAACCGACTTTTGTTTTCTGTTTAATTTCTGTACTTGTAGCAAGAGGATGACCTGAAGTGGGTAGAGGAGAATGTTCCTTCATCAGTGACAGATGTGTGAGTATTTTTATAGTCACAATAAAGGCAAGATTCCTTGCCCACAGAAATACATTAGAACGCCTTGTAACTTGTATGCTGCACTTACATGAGCAGAGGCTGGGTTCAGCCTGGCACTGGCCTCTGACCTCCTGGTGTGATTACACTTGGCTGTATGCAGTCTGCCAGACTTGAACACATGCTGATTTGAGGAACACCCTCTTGGAATGTGAAACCATAGACTGGTTTGTACTTCACTAAAGTTGAAACAATATAAATAAATCCAGAAAACAAAAACCAAACAAACCCCCTTTCTGTTTAGTGCTCTGAGAAGACCTTTGAGTATCTTGCTGAATGTAAACCACGAAATAATGTAATCCAGTTTTCAACTTTATTTGGAATGTTTGTTGCCATTTTTGTGCTTGTGCTTATATAGTCAGCTCTGTATGCTGTCTATATCTATTCTGCTTTTAATAATGTTTACATGCTAAAATTGTCAGTGCCTGTGTTTACATTTTTCATAACAAAACTGAAATTCACAGATTAATTATGTACACAAATTTGAACAGCTAATTTTGGCAGAGGATCTGGATTGAAATACAAAGCTTTGCTTGAAGTTGTGTAAAGACAAGAAATTAGGTGAAGTTTCAACAGGACAAAAAAGTGCATTTTCTCAATTGAATTTGGTTTTCCTAGTTCTAATACTTATTTTTTGAAGACTGATAGGATTCCTTAAGAAAAAAGGTGTAAGCTGGTCTAAGCTGTGAAAGGGCACTTTGAGGTAGTCTGCTGCAGGTTTTTCTGTTTCTGAGAGTGTGATCAGGATTGTGAAGAGACAAGATCTCAGTAGATAGGAGATCTATTGTAGCTGGTAAGGCTGAAGGACCAGTAGAACTTGTTTGACTTCTAGGACATGTTTTTACAACATGGTCCCATACTGTAAATGTCTTCAGTGCAGTTCAGCAGTGTTCCTGTACAGATGATGTGGCTTGTTTCACGGCAACTTGGAAATTGTTCAGTTGGTAATGAGAAGCATAGAAAAAAAGAATTTTAAAACTGTGAAAGTCGTTGAGGATACTCCTTGGGCTCTTCCTTTTTTATGTGTCTTTCCCTAATTTCTGTTACATTGAAAGGTCTGTCTTCATTGTTGCTTCTCTGTGTCCTAAAAAGCAACATAAGGTTGAAAATGGTTGTCAATGTGCTCTTAGTATGCGCTGTAATTATTTTAACTTTTTTTTTCCCCCACTGCAGTGCTCTTCCAGCTCTTCTGGATTCAGATGAGGTCAGTAAAGAAATCTTCAGTTCAAATTAGTCTTCTGACATGCCAGAGGAGTCATGAGTCAGCTGATAAGGTCTTGGCTTATTAGAACTGGATTCTGATCTTGTCAGTGCAACAGTAAAATACTATAAGATGGGGGAAGGATAGTGAGAACAGCCATGATACAAGTTCTTAGAATACAAACATGTATTCTAAATATGTATTCTAAAAAAAGTGGTACATTTGCTGTGTAAGTTGGACTCCTGACTTAAAATGCATATGAGTGTACATTTGTTGTGAATGAGCATGTTCTGAATAATGTAAACGTACTGGGGAAAACGACAACATTGGGTATTTTATTTTCCAGGAAAGAATGATTACCCACTTCGAAAGGTCCAAAATGGAATGAAGGAGTAGTTTTTTGGTATTGGAAGTGGAGACACCGCTTTTAAAGTTGCTTGGTGGAGCAAGTACATCCTGCTGATCTGTCTCTTGAAATCAGCCTTGAAAGTTTGATGCTTTAATGTCATGGAGGGTGTCTTGCTGTGGAAGAAGTTCACAAGGACACTATAAACCTTTTGGAAATTTGAATTTACAAAGTTGCTGCAAGTTTGGATTTTTAAGCAATTTACATGTGTACTATTCCAGCACCTTCTGTAACTTTTCAAATATTTAATCTGTGAAACTAAAATTCCTAATGTCTGCTTGAGGAGTTTATATTTCAATGTTACAATTGACACTTAGAAGTCAACTGCCTGTTCCTTTTTGGGGGGAGGGTGGGGACAGATAGAAATAAGCACCGAAGAAACAACAGATCCATTTTCTTCTGGTAGATACAACTGTTAAGTGTTCAATATGCATGAGAGGGTTTTAGAGACAAGCTCCTGTTAATGAAGAAAATTAAGATGCCAGAAAGGAAATATTTGGAAAAGTTACAGTGATATCAGTTTTTAACAAAATCAAGTGCAATTTTATTCATAACACTGTGTATGAAAGATTTTCTATTTTAAATGCCATTGACCTGTAGGTAACAGCTGCCTAGAGCTAACACTTGCTGTTGTGGCACATCTCATTGCCGGCAATGTGGTGGATGCCTGGAAAAATTATTTGCCCCTACCTTTCATGTGTTGCATGATTTAATTTAAAAAACCCAACAAATAAAACAACAAAAACAAACACCACCAAAACCACTCCTACAGTGCTCGACAAGCGCTTGACTAAACATGTTAAGCCGATATTAACTACATGTCTCAGCAGAACTCTTCTCCCTTTACATGTAACATCTCCCACCAAGAAGTTGGCACTCTTCTGTGAGAAGACGGCATTGCTTTCTAGGGGGTGCAAGCACTGCCTACCTTACTTGAAAGAGGATTTATGGGGAGTCCACAGTGCTGGGATAGTTCTGTTCCCAGTGTCTGTTTAGAATTGCTTCCCATGTAAATGATTTGATGATGGGCTTTCCTGTCCCAGTTGGTCCCTGTGGCCAAGAGGTACGCTGAGATCACTGTGTTTCAGTCAAAGTTGCAGGTTTCTATCCTATATAATTGCATTTTGTTTCTCCTTTTGAAATGAAAAAGAGCTTTTGGACAATGTTCTGTTTTTTGCTTGGTTGCAACAGCTACAGTTGCAGTAACTTCCTTATTGAAACCCGTTGTGGACTGTATGACAAAAGCTCTAGTTTGGGTTCATAACCTTTACAACTGATGATGAGGAGGCAAGCAGCAGCTGGATATCTAGGGAATAGATGTGGCTGCTGCTGGAACAGCATAGAGAGTTAGCTTTTCTGGTTCTTTTCTCATAGCTATGTCAGCAGAAGTGAACATGTGCCTGTACTTCATTCATTCCACTGTAAGGTCTGGTAGCTTAGCTGTAGTTCATCTTTATCAGCAATTCAAGCTGAAACATGGCACTTTACAGTACAGTAGCTGAGGCACAAGGACATAGTATCTTCTGCTAACTGGGCTGTGGGGTAGCAAACCCTCAGCAGATGGGCAGGGAAAAAAAAGCTGTAGCTATAGCACCTCACTCTGCTCTCTGCTTCTGCAAGAGTTGCTGGAGCTCTTCTGCCATCCTCTTTAGGTTGCAGATAGAATCGTTAATTAGAAAACTTCTAATTTGCTATGCTTAATTGATATAGATGAAAAAAATGTTACCTCCATATCCTTTTGGGGAGAGGAAATTTTGTGAAATAAAGCTACACAAAGCTTGCTATTTAATATATTTTTTGTTTTGATTTTTAAAAAAAATCCTATTGTTTTGGGTTGTTTGGGTTTTTTGAAACAAATAGGTAAAAATGTTCTCTACTGGAAGCACAAAAGTTTGTATGTACTATTTAATAAAGGCTAGGCAAAGAGTAGAAAGGTTTACATTGTGTCCTTGCACTTTCTTACTCCCTGTTCTCTCATGTGAGGAATTGTTACCACCTTCACAAAGCTCCCTGATTTTTAGCTCTTTAGTGCTTGGTATTTATAATGCAGTTATTCCCAACAGTTTTTTTTTTTCTTGTTAAGCTTGACAATAGCGTGAAAGTCTGCCATTTGAAAAGCTAACATGTTTCACGGATTAGACTCCACAACCCGTAGATTGTAAAGTAGGTATGTTTTATTCAGCTGAGACGCACGGGGGAATAGTTTCTCCTAAGACGTGCGTACCCTCAGTGGTTCTTTTCTCCATTTTTATCTTGTAAAATATTACATATGCATTAAGTTTCACAATACGCTTATACATATTCATCATCTAGCCCCGCCTTGCCCCGCTTCGTATTATAATGAGTTCAAAATTCATTTCCATGGGTTTTGCGCCTGCGCAGTGTCCTCTGGTGGCCGTGGGCAGGGGTCTCGAGGGTCTCAGGATGAAGGCAACAGAGTCTTCCTCAGAGCTTGAACTTTTCACCTTTTCTCTCTCGCGCATGCTTTTTAGGTTTCTGGCCCAAGTCTAAGCCATTAGGCTGACCTGGCTGGTTTGGGGTCCAGGGGTCAGAAGCCACGTCGTTATTATTCCCCTGTTTATCAGTGATTTGTTTTTCCTATTCTACTTTGACAAGCAAAAAGAAATGTTAAGCAAACAGCCTCTGTTGACCCTTAACTTTTTCATTCCTTTGCATCAAACAGAGGTAGGGCGAATCATAAATTTCTGAAAAAAAGTGAAAGAACTAAACAGTTTCTGTAATTGTATTCATAGTTTAATTAATAATTTAAAAACTAAAATAAATGTAGTAGCAGCATGGTGCTTTCACCCTCTGACTACACTGGTCTTGGGCAGTCCTCACAGCCTTCTACGCTTCCATCCCTGTACTCACTTCCAGCAGTATTTAAAGTTGTCCTGAATTCCACAGGGAGCCTGTTGATCCCTTAGGTGTAGCCATTTTTGTTTTTTTCACTTGTTTAGCAGTTTCTGTATCATTGGAAAGTAGCATCTGTTTCCTAGCCTACAGCAGGCATGTGCTGGGACTGGTTTGCAGTCTTTGGGAGAAATTGTGCAAGAGCCCAGCTCCCACAGAATCGTGTGGGCTACAGCACGTGCACAGCTGCTCCTGCAATTGTCATTGCAGGAGAGATGGCAGTGGATGAGATGTGGGTGAGGAGCAAAGGGTGCATGTGCAGTGTTGAAGCAATGTGGCCTCTCCCCCAACTGCATGTTTGGTCAGGTATGTTGGTTCTACTGCGGGATCTTTGCCTCTTCTGAAACCTGATTTTGTTCCTAAAGACATATTGGCTCAATGACTTGGAAAAATTCAGGAAAGCTTCAGCAAACTAGCTTGCTAGAATTCATGAAACCAGAAATTCTGCAGGTCGTTACCTTTAATTATGTTGTCAGGGAAGACAATTCAAATTTATACCCATTCTTCCAAAAACAAACCATACAAACTATTCTGAAGATTTGGTGAGCTGGAGGGAGAAAAGATCTACTGTTAGGTCTGAGATCTGCCAGAGTACTTCAAGAAGGTGTTCCTAATAATGTTCTACTTGCAGAAGAAGTAAATGTCTGACAGTAGTATTTGAGTTCTTGTGCCTGATTAGTTCTGTATGGATTTGTTTGTTTATTTGTGACAAGTAGCTGTGATATTATGGTTGCAACTGTAGCACGTGCTACCATGCAGAAAACGGAAAAGGTAGTGAAGATGATGTTGAGCAGCTTTTCATTAGGGTGACAAGATGTTCCTGCTGGGAATTCCAAAGGAGGGACTGAGTAAGAGATCACATGGCATGGCAAAGAAATGCAACAGGCTTGATAGGCACAGAGTGAGTCAGGATCATAAGACCTAGGATAGGGAAGGTTATGTTTGTCTTACTCTGCAGATGTAGGGGTGTGTAAGTTTGTGGGCTTTATTTATCCTCCTCTTCACTTTATATGGCATTTTATGTTGTATGCTAAAGGAAAAGTATGCTACTTAAAGCCTGAAGAGGGTAATACTTCACGAATAATTTGCTTTCTGGACTACAACAATTTGCATGTGAAGTCATTATTACCCAGTAGTATTGAAACTTACATTTCCTTTCACTGAATTGGTCCTATGTCCTTTTTCCTTTTGTAAGGATCCTAGGTCAAAGAGACAGCTACATGGCTGAGTCCTAACCCGTTTGGCAATTTGCAGTTTTGCTGTCTGTGAAGGGAGATGTGACTTAGCATAGTTTTGTGCTTTAGCACAAAATGCTCATTCCTGAGCAGGAAGTTGGATGCAAGAATACCATGCTTGTTCTCCCACTCCTGTGCTTTGATCTTCCAGTACAGAGCCTCCTCAGTCCCTGTTTTTTAAAAGTGATCTCTGTTGGTAAAGATACCTGGAGAGCTCAGTACCATGTGCTTTTTGAGTTTGGTTGTTAGTTTCGTTTCTAAGTCAGTGATGGTGAATGTTGCACCTCTCTGTCACTACCTTAAGTGCAACTGTGGCCGATTCTGGAAGGGACAAGCTAACAAGGAAAGATTTCCTCTCCAGGATTGAACTTCACTGGCCAAGTTCATAGGAAGTTCAATAAAGTAAAACTTATTACCTCAAAAAATAGACATTTACTTGCAAGATATGCCTTGTTCTCATCTGGTTGCCGTAGGTTATGCAGGTCAATTTTTGCCGTTGTATCCCGGGTACCTTTCCTATCTGATCCTGTTTATGGTAGCCAATGGCAACCGGACACCTCCTGTAGTGACGCTGTGGGAAGACGAGTGTTTGTTACGGTCTGTTCCCTTTTCGGACTGTATGAAAATGCACAAGGGTTATGCCAGGGTGAGAAAGGTCCCCTCTGTGCCGTACCGACCCGCGTTTCTCGTTCGCGCCCAAGCCCCCGGGGCGGGCTGCTCCATTGTCGGCGGGGAGCGCCGTCTGTCGCGCTGGTACAGGGTCCTCCTCGTGGCGCAGCACCCCCGCAGGCATCGCGGGCCGTCGGCGGGCACAGTGGGGCAGGCTCAGCGGGGCAGGCTCAGCGCGGCGGGCGGGGCAGCGCCGGGCGCGGGC